>JAMPIV010013704.1:0-161357 GCA_024509875.1 Oreohelix idahoensis | reverse complement strand
TAGGTGATGATTTTTCCTCCCAGAATTATCATTCACAAAACGACCGCTACCAATTTTTCTTTTTGGGCTTTCTCCCCACTTAAAATTCTTGATGAGAGATTTCCTCTCTACATCCTCTTCCTCCAGTTTGTTTAAGTCCGATTGAGGGATTTTCGGCTTATCCTGGGGTAAGACATCTTTTTGCACTCTCCGCATAGTGGCCATTGTAAAAACAGTTAAGTGAAGCTTGTCCGTGAAAAGGGGCTTCCCATTCCATTTGGTCCACTTTATCAAATCTATTTTTCTTTTTATTATCAGGCCTAATTTTGCCCCGTGGCGTGTCCAGGTCCTGATCCATGTTCCCACTTGTGGGTGTTCCCTCATGTGCTATGCTACACCTTTCTACAAAATTTTCAATGTCCCATCTTGCTTTGGGGCCAATAATAATTGTGAGCCACCTTTTGAATGATGGTACCTATCTTCTCATGGTCCCCATCTGGTTTCACATGTAGGCTCCTTATTAATTCTGTCCTATATCTCTTTGGAAGATCCAGCTGTCCGTGCCCTTGGGATCTAGTTCCGGCCTTCCTATACATCTACTTGTTTTTCATGTAAAAATCTCCCTTGCCTGGAGTTGTATGACAAGTTGACAATTTTCTGAAACAAGGCTTGAGTGTTTTATCCCCAGCCTGTGCCTTCCTCATCTCTTCTGGAGTGGTATCCAACATAATATCCTCCTCCTGTCTTGAGGTCGACCTGACCTGAAGGGTTGCCATATACACAGGTTTCCTTCTGCAACGGTCAGTGTCATGATTGTCCATCTGACAATTCTTACACCACCTTTTTCCTTGGTTGAAAGATTTTCTTTCATCATATTTCCTTTCATCGAATTGTGGGAATTTATTTTTATTTTCATACCGTGGCCTATCAAATTGGTGCTTACCTTTGTTTTGATCCCTAGGATCAAATTTTTAAAGTTCTGTGGTGCCCTAAAGTTGTCCACCTGTTTCTTTTTATTACCTGTTACCTCTGCTTGAGCTGCTTGATACCTTTCAGCAACATTTAGCAACTCACCCAGCCTCTCTGCACCTTGTTCCATGAGAAACTTTCTCAGGTCTGGAGCCATGGACTCTCTTAATTGCTCTATAAGGACCATTTCCTTAAGATCTTGGGTTTTCCCAGAGAAGTCCATTTCTCCAAGTATGTCTCTATTCGTGCAGAGAACTGGTGATAGGTTTCACCTGACAGTAGTTTAGCATTCCTAAATTTTTTCCTATAGAATTCTGCATTCTTTTCATACCTTAACAAAAGAGCCTGCTTTAGCATGTCATAATTTTCCTGATCACCTCTGCTCATTTTTGCAAAAAACTTCATAAGCTGCCCCACGAAGTCCCTGAGATAACTTTAAGCTCCACCTTTCTCTCTCTAACCCATACGTGGTAGCTAATAGTTCATACCTATTTAGGTAGCTCTCTATATCATCGTCTTTCTCAACAAAATGATCTAAATGAAAAATTCATAGCTGAGGTTGAGGCTCCTTGGCTAGCAGTGGCATCAGAGGCAAAGGGACTGGCACCATTTTCAGGAGCATGGCCCTGAAACTCAAACTCCCTTAGTCGTAACTCATGTTCCCTTTGTAATCTCTTCTCCTCCTTTTCTGCTTCCCTTTCTGCAGCTAATCTCTTCTCTTCTCTTTCTGCAGCTAATTTCTTCTCTTCTCTTTCTGCAGTCAATCTTCTTTCTTCTGCTTCCAATTTCTTAGCCTCAGCCTCAATCTGCAACCTCTTAGTCTTCAGTCTTGCAGCCTTAGTTTCTCAGCCTCTAACTTTCTTTCGGCCTCTTTTTCTAATCTTCTTTCTTCGCGTTCAATAAATTTGTCACATTCCGTAGTGACATAGGCAACCATAACTTGCCCATCTAATCCTAACTCTTTTGCAGTCTGAACAGCAGCAGATCGAAATTTGGCCAGGTCCGCCATTGTCTATCAGGTAAATTTATACAATGTCTAACCAACAATTTAATCTCTAAATATATCTAATGGACAACACAGGCACCGTGAGCTCAACCTTATTTAATTCCACCCAAGGATACCTTTTAATTCTTATATTCCCTGAAGTGAATTACCCCCAATATTTTTAATAGGGAAAGATTCAAAATCCCAAGAGCGAGACCCCAATATATGTGGTGAAGTGGGATGTTATAAATATTTATAGGGGACTTAGTGTACTGACTGAGATCAGCTGTGAAGGTATCTATATCTATTAAGAGTAGTGTATTATAGATAACCTTACTTGCTACCACATATCTATATATCTCAGTCAGAATTATTCTGGAATAGTGTGATGACTACGTTATGTGTCTAGGGTATGTGTATGATGAAGTGTAAGTCACAACAACAGACAGATAAACAATTTAATTTAATCCACTACTCTTGACAACACTGTGACACTCACATACATATAACACTCTATGAGAATATCTTAAGGAGTCACTGATAACTTTTCAAATAACAATATGTATTCATTGTTGTCATAAAGGTATATGTGTCCTGATTCAAATACAAAGGAACCAGGAATCACAATCAATTTTAATTACAAGTATATGTACAGACTTTATCAATATGAATATTGTAGTGACATATGTTATTAAAAATATCCTATGTGTGTCAGTTGTGTAGTAGTAATATGAGGTAATACTGGTTTTGTTTTGTTCAAGCTCTGTTGGTATTTGTCATCATGACTTCAATAGTTTGTCTTTTGGGACTAGTATTGGAGATGTTCTCAGTTCCTGATATTAAGACAATTAAATTCCCCTCTGAATGTTATTTTTACAAAGTCATTTCAAGATGAGGGGACATAATGTTGAGCTCAGCTGGCCAAATCAGCTTATCTTGCGTGATGGCGGCAGGAAAGGACTCCTCTGCTCGAATTCTCCCCTGGGCTCTGGAGACACCTCACTGATAGCTAAAAAGACCAAGGAGTATGCTGTCCGACTCTGGATTCAGCAAAGCTCTGACCAGGTGCTGCTCAGTACCATCAAGACCACGGTCCCTGAAATCAAGAAGGATGTACCTTCTACTTCATAACTAACTTATACTCTCTTTTTACACTGATCACAATACATCACAAACATTGAGTTCAGAGCGTTAGGCCAACTGTCAGCTTCATCTGAAATACTTTATACCAGTATTTACCTCCTTAATGGTTACCACGCCTCTGCACTTCCAGCATTATTTCTGTCTAATCAATAATCTAGGTGTCAGTGTACGGTTTGGCCATTCCATGCAGTTTTACTTTCCTCCGACACCTTCTGTTCAGGCGGGAGCATTATAGGCTTTACCTCCTGTTTGCCACTGAACTACACATATATATACAGGCATAAATTAACAATTCACATTCAATTTTCATTAAAAGATACTGAATGGTTCAAGCTTACCACAATTCATAGAATAAACACAGATACGTTGATTAGCAATGAATTCTGGCACATTTACTGGCACAAATTCCCATCTGCTTATGTTCCAGGCTTTTATTTAGCAAAAATATGAGCTGGCTTCAACGCACTGTTGCTTTATCAAGCTTATTTAAACAAGTGGTTTCGAACTAACGCTCCTAAGTGATTATATCAGCGAGTCTGGCCAATCGAGCCACGTTTCGACAAGTGTTTGAAAAAATGTTACCTTCCTACGTCTCCCTAACAACCAAGATAGTATTTATAGCCCGACCAATCGTGGTTAGTCTTTCATTTGTTGCGCTCCAATCAATTTGGAGTTTACATGGTAGGCTATTTCTGTAACGTAAGGTTTTTTCAAACACGTTATAAAAAAAATTTTATGAGCAGAAATGATTCCATGTTGTCAGGCATCCCCACTATTTTATTTTGGTTATAATTTATTAATTCCTGGACTATTTGCGTAACGTTTTACATATTCTTTGTCAGCAAGCCCTAAGGAACCCAAATATCCAAATTTAAAAGAGCTACGTGGCTGCGTTCAAAATATGCAATTTCTTCTACCTCCTGTTTCGAAGATGTGCTGTCTGGGTACTGTAATGTTTTCAAACGTAAACCCATATAATGTTATCTTTCCTAATAAGCGTTTTTTATGATTTTAAAACCTAACTCTGGGAAGGGTAGTGAATTTATCACTGTCCGTCCGAAAAAGTTAGTGCTTGTAGCCTAACACGCGTGATAGTAGTAATTGTGTATCGCGCGACGCGTGTTTAATTTTGCATGCGTTCCTGATTTCATTCGCCCCTCTCTCTCTTTCTATTTGAGTCCATCTGTTCGTTCGTTTTGGTAACGTAATATAATTAATGTTAGGATTAATTTAGGTCATTACGCAGGGTGCCTCTCAATGTTTTTCCAAGAAATACAGCACACGTTTCATTGAAGAAAGTGGGTAATAATACAGTAAGCTTTTACTATCAACGTGAAAGCGTTACAATTTGCAGACGAAGCAGAAAACAAGGGGGATTTCGAGTACCTTCTTTGTGACAGCACTGTTATTTTACCATTGCTCTTTTCTTTATTAATTTTATTTGTTAGGCTTCATATTTACCTAATAATTTATATATGTGGATTAGAATATTCCACGACAGCCACCAAGAACCACTTTTGTCAGTAGTGAAACGTCGAAAGCTTGCCTGGTTTGGGCATGTAACTCGTCATGACTCCCTTTCGAAAACGATCCTCCAGGGAACAGTCGAAGGTAAACGGAGAAGAGGAAGGCAAAGAAAATCCTTGGCTGATAACATCAAAGAATGGGCAGGACACGGTTTTTCCACACTTGTACGCATTGCTGAGGACAGAGAGCAGTGGAGGACCCTGTCTGCTGATGCTTCCACCATGGCACCCCTACGACCCATGACGGGTTACGGGTTGAGATGATGATGATGATATATATATATATATATATATATATATATATATATATATATATATATATATATATATATATTTCTTTAAATTAAAGTATTTTTGTGTAACGGGGAGTTTCTGATTTTCTTTTAAGCTCGCTACATATTTAAACTCCACTAAGAGTTCACGCCAAGAAGAGTGTTTTCAAACAACAGAAGAGGGAGCGTGGCGTATATTTTATTTGACCAAAAAGTTTTCCATTTTGGAAGTGTAAAATTGATTCTCTAAAAAGTTTGGCTATTCTTTTTTTTCTGATATTAGTGAGCATTAGCGCAATGTTAATTTTATAACCCTTCCAGTATAGTCCCTATTGGATTAAATTATCCCCCAGGCACTTTTATTTATCAGTCTTTGTTTTGAGGGTTAACCTTGGGGTTCCATAAAGTATGAGTCATGGCGTTTATGTGTAAAGCGAGGTCAGTTAGAACCAGCGCGTAGACAGCGGCAATTAACGCATGGCAGAGTTTACCTGTGTGAATAGTTAGGAAGCAGAGCAGAGGGGGGAAGAAAGTGTTGTGATTTTGATCGGGTGAAAGAACGTAATTTGTTTGTAAACTTTTGAGATGGCTGTACTGTGGTTAACCATACTGTTGACTTGTTTGTGTATTTCAGAGCTTGGTCAACGTGCTATTGTGCTCTCTGGTTGGGCACTAAGCAACCCTCCAGGATGTTACTGGTCACTTGCAATAACGTGCCCCTTGAAGTTTATCAAAACTGCCCCTGCATTATCAGCCACCAGTTAATACACAGACCTCAAGGCAGGAAAATCGGTCTGTCATTTGCTCAGCCTACCAGGTGGTCATCGTGGCTTATGTACCCACCGCCTGTTGCTAATCGCCAGTGTTACGGGTTGCTGCCGTAGCCTTCCATTCACCGGGGCAACATTGTCAGACCCACTTACGTCCTGTCACCGTTGAGTATACTGATGTAACTGCCAAGAAGAAGCCAACGATTTCCAGTTTTCTTCACCTGTGTGTTCCATTCTTCATTATCGCTTATCAGATGTGCATTCCTCTCGGGTAGTTTTGGATAACCAGTTTGCCAGCTAAAATAACTGATTCGTCTTGGAGTAAATATCTCGATCAGTGAGAGCAATCGTCTCAACCTTAATTTAATTTGATTCGCCTATTTCTTGTGGAGGCCACACACACCAGGAAGGGATATTCCCTAGGATTTATAAAGCGGTTCCAGAGGGAGCTTATCTCCGAAGCCTTAGTATACCAAAGGTAGATGGAACAGTGTAAGTTTTTCTAGCGGATGAGAAGATTACATGCCAAGCATTGTCTACATTAGAGGACTGGCCGTTCTCATTATCGAGAGCTGGTGGCCTAACTCCTTTAATTGGACCACACTTTTTCTGTGTACGGAAGTGTTAAAACTAGGTAAAATGTTTTTTTAATTAAAAAAAAAAGGAAACTAGCTCAAAGCTGAACAATACAACAGAACGAAAGATCTTTATTTAGGCACGCGTAATAATATAACAGGCGTCATCCGTGCGTTTATGTTGAATGGATCGCGTCTCACCGAAAAGAAAAAACGTTTATTTTAAAAATGCAGCTCAACACAGTCACTTTGTCATTTATATTTGAAGGATGTAGGAATGAAAAGTAAAAATCATGTTTTTTTTAAACAAGCAACAATATATACATTTGTTAAAAGAACGTGCTGCCAAAAAACAGAAGTAAGAACGTTAAAAAAGGATGAGTTGAACCATTCTTTCTTGGTGCGTCATGTCGGAAAGAAAAAATGTGTCTTATTATTTTGCTTCTTGCTAAAACTACGAAGCAGAATCAAATTGCGTTTGCGGTTCCATCATAAGAAATAAGAGTATTTTGGGAAAATTCGGAAGCAAAGTGAAGAGCAACGTGAAACACCTGTTCAGGTGGAACTATAAGGAAGAACAATATTTTGTGTGGCTAGCATTTGCAAATACTGTAAACAAGGCACGAGAATATTCACTTAAAGTAGTAGTCATTAATTTAAATGAAAATTCCTTTTCACTCAGATATAAAAATATTATACTTTGAATTTTAAATTTCACAACAGTTACTAGGAACATCTGGGCAACGCCAGATACTTACAGCTAGTATATATATAATAATAATAATAATAATAATAGCCCCTTCAGTCATAACTGACTATGGGAATGCGCCCCTGAGGTGACAGCCCTCAACTGCTTATTTTCCTGGTGCTCCTTTCGACGTTTTCTCCTCACCTCTGCTTCTTGTGTGAGCCTTTCTTCGCCCAATCTGAGGTGGTGCCGTAAATAGCATCGCCACTTTGTGCGATCGGCAGCTTCATCCTCCCATGTAGCTATATCCATGTCCAGTGCCCTCATATCTCTCTTGCACACATCTTTGAACCTCAGCTGTGGTCGCCCAACTGTTCTCTTGCCATCTGCTAATTGTCCGTAGAAGATATCTTTTGGGATGCGACCATTTTCCATGCGGCGAACATAGCCAAGCCAGCAAAGTCTGCGCTGTCTAAGCAGCGTATACATACTTTGAAGGCCAGCACGTGACAACACCTCGACATTTGTCACTTTATCTTTCCACGAGATGCCGAGGATGTGGCGTAGACACCGCAAATGGAAGGTATTGAGCCTTCTTTCTTGCTTAGCATAGGTCGTCCAGGTCTCGCTGCCATATAGGAGTGTGCTGGTGACGCAGGCATTATATACCGCAGCTTTGGTCTTCATTGTGAGTTTAGAGTTTCCCCAAACACGCGATGTGAGGCGGGCAAAGGTAGCTGCAGCTTTGCCAATGCGGCTGTCGATTTCTGTATCCAGTGAGAGTTTGTCATTGATGGTAGACCCTAGGTATGTGAAGTGGTGCACCACTGCCAATTCATAGTTATCGATAGTGATAACTGGTGCAGCACCCACATCCTGACTCAGCACATTCGTTTTCTTTAGACTTATTGTGAGGCCAAAGTCCTTGCATGCTTTAGTGAAGCGATTCATCAAGCTCTGAAGCTCCTGTTGGCTTTGAGTGACGATATATATATTCCGTAGGCTGTCCATGTTTATGTGTACGAACATCAAAGGGTACTCGGGAAAATAATTTTGCCCGTGCGACTACTTCAGAAGGTCCGGTCTTTTCCCGCGTGCGGTCTGTCAGATATCCGATGATTGACAGATCAGCTCGCGTGAGAAACTTGATAAAAAAACCCGATTCGCTCCCCGCTGTGACTGGCAGGTTGCGAAAGTTGGTAAGCAGTGTTTGTTTATGTTTAAGGAAAAGAGGCTTGGATTAAAAGTGAGTAAACGCAGGCTGTAAATGCATGGATTTGCTAGCAAATCATAGAACGCTACGAGGTCACGAAAGACTGTCAGATAATGTAGACTATATTTCTATTATACATCACAATATTACCTGTGCTATACACTATGGTTTTTCTGACGAAGCTGTAGTGAGAACAGTCTTTGAGCCATGGGATTCTTTACTTTGTAATTTCAGTTTACCTGACACTTTTGAAGGATCATCTCAAAACAGCTAAGAAAGTGAACACAGCCGCTTGTAATTATAATGCGGCACAGCATAGGCGTCCCTAAAGTATTTGGCCCCTGGGGCGGATCCTACCTTTGGCACCCTCCACCATAAAAAACAAAAACTTGCAAGTATATTTTAAACAGTAAGTTGGCCAACTATCACAATAGTATCTGATGGCACGCCTTTCCAGGCTGTAACCCGGGACAGACCACCCGTCGCACACCTTAGTTCGTCACTGCAGAACATACCATTTCTATTTCTGAGATACGTGTATTATGACAACAAATAATTGAAGTCTGGCTTTTCTGTTTAAAATAGCGTGTAAAAATCAATACGCCTCTCTGGACACATTCATTTTCAAAGAACATGTTGGTACCAGCGGTCAGAGACTGGCCCACTTGATGAAAGATTCTTCTTCTTCTTCGTTCACCCTCAAATGTCAACTTGAATACGTTTTAAAAAAAAGCAGTTGTCAGCATAAGGCTGTTGATATCTCCATAGATTTTCTCCAGGAATGGTACTGGTGATGGTCATATGCGTTTTCTCTGTTCCTCATATGTTGGGCACCTTTGAAGCAGATATTATGCAGTCATTTTATCGGTGCCACAGTTACACTCATCAGTAGTTCCTATCTTTAATTTGTTGAATAGATGGTATCTCAATCTGTTATGACCTGTGCAAAGTCTGAAGATTACCACTTGTTCACTTCTGCTGAGTTGGTAATATGAGTCATTTTTTTTATGGCCTCGATGCCCTGCTTCCCATTTGTGCCTGTATCTGCGCTTGATTGGCCTCCTCATAAATTATATTTGTGTCAAGTTGAGGAAGTTTTCCCCCTTCCTTTGCCAATCTGTCAGCCACTTCATTTCCAGGGATGTTGCAGTGAGAAAGGGTCCACTGTATCACGACTCTTTTGTGTTGCTAATATAGTCTGTGAAGAGTTACTCTTATGTCATCCAGTTCAACATTTCTTTGACTTTTCAGCGTTGTAATTATAGACAGCGCATCTCAGAACATAGCTCATGGTCTCGAGTATTCTTCTTCTTTTCTGATGCAGTTTTTAAGGCCTCTGCCTCTGCTCTGAAGTTACTTGAAAATGTCCCTGTTGCGACTGCTATCTTTTTGTGCGCCATTGCTTAAGCTCAGAAAGACTCCTACACCCTCATCTTCTGTTGCATTAGTTGCTGATCCATCTGTGTATGCATGGATCCAGGTGTTGCTTGGGTACTGTTTTTCGATATATTTTGTGGTTAGGACTCTCCTTTCTGTTTCATGTTGGGTGTTCTTTCTCTCAAAACCAGGAACGTTTTCTATCATTTCAGGGAAGTACTGTTGTTTCCAAATTGTAGCTTGTGTGCATTACATATTTGCGTAGCTGTTCATTTTGTGTTTATGGGGTCTGCTCTCATCTTTGTTTTGACTGTCTCTACAAAGTTGCTTCGCTTCAGTCTTCCCCTTCCAAGTCCATTTATTCTCTGATGCATTGGGTGGTCTATCAGCCTCCTGAATTTCTCGGCTTGTTGCTGGGCTCTGCTATCTCTTCTATCCTGCATAGGCTGGAGGTGAGTAATCTTGTCCAACTCTTCAATGGGTGTTGACTTCAAGCCCCCTGTTATGATTTTCAATGCTTGGTTTTGGGTTCTATTTATTTTGTCACAGTTCGACTTAGCTGCCGTCGCCCAGTATATAGCTTCTTTAGTACTCTCTCGTCTGCTCCCCAACCCGTGCCAGCAAGTTTTTTCATGATTGCCATTCTCTGCCTTGCTCTTGTCAAGTTTCTTTCAATCTGGGTTTTCCAAGTCAAGCAGGGGTCAAAGGTAATGCCTAGGTCTTCTTTGAAGGAAAAAACAATGCCTAGGTAGTTTGGTTTTTTTTAAATCCAGAGTAGATTTTTCCCATTTAGCACCAATTTGGAGCTCTGTGGTTTGTTTGAGAGAGAAAACACTGTGTATGATGTTTTCCCTTCATTTATCTTTACTATCCATGCCGTGGACCATTCCTCCAATGATGTTAGGGCGTGTCGCATCCGAATGCTTGCCGCAGTGATATATTCCTCTGAGATCCACAAGGCAAAGTCGTCTGCAAAGGAAACATTGTGAGTTTTTCTTGGAATATTCTCTGATAAGTCATTTATATTTGAGAGGAACAACGTGGGTGACAGGAATCCCCCTTGGGAAACACCGTGCTCCAATACCATCTTCCTACTGGTCTGTCCTTGTAGTTGGACTCTGGTCGTTCTATTCTCAAGATAGTGGCTGATCCATTTGAACATTCTCCCATACACTTCACTTCTTTGCAGCTCGACATTCAGTCCATCTTTCAACACTTTGTCAAATGCTTTTTCTAAATCTACCCAAACCATCCCTGTGTTCTTTTTATTCTTGAAAAGGGTCCTCAATTTTCTGAGTTATATAAGCAATCTGATCTTCAGTGGATCCGTGTTTTCTGAATTCTGCTTGCTGTGGGGCTAAGAGATGCTTTTCCTCCAGATGCCACATCAGTCGGATTTTAATTATGCGCTCCATCAATTTTCTAACACAGCTAAGTAGACTAATAGGGCTGTAGTCATTTGGTTCTGTCTGGACTTTGTCTTTCTTAGGTATTGGGTGAAAGATACAGAACAGGCGTCATATTTTTTGCACAATTTGATAGAAGATGTTCAAAACATTTACTGAGGCAGCTCGGTACAAATTAGAAAACATTTGTTTTTAAGTGACATGTCAAATATATTAAAAAATAAACTAATGATCAATTATGCTATCGACTTTTATGGCCAGAAAAAACATTATTGGAAAACTGTACATTCTGATTCCGAACTATATTACCGGTACTGTTAAATAAATAAATATTTTATTTCAGTTTTGTATTCCTTGCTTTATTATTGCTCTTCACCTGTGTTGCTATATATCTATATATGATGATGATGATATATATAATTATATACACATTACATGTTGTGTAGTATCTACAGTATGTTTCTTTAACCTGTCTATATTTCTTGTCCTTGTTGTTTATTTGTAACTGTGGCTGACGAAGGGCGAAACTCGAAACTTTTTAATTTGTAAAACTGATCTTATGCCTTGTTATTTGTTTACTTTAAAAACAAAATAAAGTTTTGCCTTGTTTTGGTGAGGCGAGCCCCGTTCAACCTAGTCGGTTATATTAGGGCGTGTGTCAAAATATAAAAGACCCTTGGGTCTGGGATTATTAATTATTTGTTTACTTATATATATATATATTGTGACGTATAATAGAAAAAGAGCCTACAGTAATCTGACAGTCTTTGTAACCTCGTAGCGCTCTATGATTTGCTAGCTAAAACCAGGCATTTACTGCCTGTCTTTCCTCACACAAGCTTACTTTTTCGTCTCCGCCTCTTTTCTTTGAACACAAGCAAATGAAGTGTTTACAACCTTTCGTGACCTGCCCGTCATAACAGGTAGCGAATCAGGTTTGTTTATCTCGTCTTCTCACGCGAGCTTATCTGTCAATCATACGATACCTGACAAATCGCAAGTGAAAAACACAAAATCTATTTGCAGTCTTCGAAAGGAAATCCAAAATTCCCCGAGTACACTTTGATGTCGAGTCGAGGGCAAAACCTTCGAGAAACCCGTTACACGTAATAAGTCTTTTGATGCCGGTCGAAAACGCCCGACGGAAGCCTTTATCTTGTAACTCTGTTTCTGATTCTCCGTTACACACAGTAGCGTGAAAACATCTATAGATCAGTGTTGCGTAGCATTTAATGTGTAGTGTATAAATGTTCTGTGGATGAAGTCACATTTGCTACACAACGTTGAGGGTATTGTAATCCATCTGCTTCCCAAAGGTACTATGATACTGGCCTTTGCAGAGTAGTGTGCCACCCTCAGACACCAGGGATGATGAGGCGTAGTAACATGGTGTCTTTAGTCTGGTTTAAGTGTGTAGGATGTAGATGTGTATTCAGACAGTGAGCATTACGAACAAGGCAATCCACACAATGACGTCACGTTAACTCACGATGTGAAAAGTCAATAAAGCTTTAAACAGCAGTGATGGGTTTTTGGCAATATATATTGTACGCCACAATGACAAAATGCATGGACATCGTTATGTAGAAAAACATCACAGGGAAAGTACAACAGTCATTGTATCATCGAAGTAGTCGATTCAACAGGCACAGCAAACAGCATAATAATAATGTACATTATGTGCCTTTTCAGGATATCGTGAAACCGCTGTTCATGTAGTCAGGTAGTAAACTTCCCCTTTCCATAAGAGCTAGTAGATATCAACTAGGAGATTAAATATGGTCTCCTCGATTTGACCTCAACAAGACAGGCATGTCTTTTGAGCGCCACATTATCATTCTCTATGTTCCTTATACAGCAAAGGTATCAAACCTAGATCCATCAACAAAGTTCAGGAAGCAAGTAGTCCGTAGGACAGGCATCAATCGATGCGTGACAATAGAAGTGGATCGTGAGCTGAGCAAACTTGTCATAATATATAGACTTTGTAATAATACAGGCTAAGCGAAAGTCAACATCACAAGATGGCGATAAAGTCACTTAGCAAAAAAGGATTCATTTACCTGTTCATCAGGAATCAAATCATATAATCACATATGCCTCCAGGCATTAGGAATAACATGGAGATATATCATCTCAAAAAAGGAACAACAATCATGAGGACTCCTTCCTGAATAAACTGAAGTGAAGACTAGCACATAGCTACGTCTCGCCTTACCAGCTTCTCTGCTCAGACTAACCTGGGCGGAAATTGTTTAAACAACGCCACCAAAAAGAGACATGCGCAGAACACGCAATTCGAATAAAACTCAGCCAGATTTACGAAACGAAGAATGTTCTACGATGTTCGACTAAAGACCTTTTACCTTAAAAGGAAATGAATCTTGAAACATTGCGATTGCCAACTGTTTTCAAAGAACTGGCGATCTGAGCGCTCCATAAATGGACATGACTCAAAATCGTTCACACAACTATCGGCAACCCTAGCTATCAAGATAAGACAACTTCTTGACGATAGCTATCAAGATTAGACGACTGTAGAAATAAAAGTGACTACAATTCCATGAGTTCCTTCCCATGCATTAAAAATTAACTATAGTCAGAATGCATGGTCAGAATAAGTTGCGACAAGTTTTTAGCAGCAACAATCAGATAAATATAATGATATATTAACAGTGTTTTCTTAAACCTGCCATCAGTGTCACTAAGAATTTTTGAATACTCTAAGCACGCAGTTCTGGAACCATTTTATTTTTAAAGATAATTTAACAGTGACATATCTATCTTGCAGGAAATTCTCTAAATAATTATATATTTTACCGATTATTCCTATCTTCTTCATTTTAAAAAGAACATTCATCAAAAGCCATGGCTGTATCAAAAAATACTACCACAGTCTTTTCTTTCTTTTGAAATCCTGATTTTACTTATGTTCCAATTTAATTATCTAATCCATAGTTGTTGCGCACATATTCTGTATTCTATATTTGTATGGAATTGTATGACGCACGGATTACTTCAGTGAGGCATACATTTCATCTTGTATGTCTATTTTATATGGGAAAATATATATTTGTATTTATTGAGTGTACGAAAATGCTTTCCTTTGTAAAGCTAGATAATCCATGATTGGTTTATACTTTTGATTATGTGGATGATCTCCCTTGAATATTGATTTAGCGTATGAATACCGAATTTATGTCATTTCTCATTTGTTAGGGCCAGAAAATAGATTGATTTTGCTTAGAATGTTTATGGCCTGAATTCATATGTATTACTTGTCTAGTGTAAGAAGATTCAGTCTTATATTGTATATCTTCGTATGTTTAGGTCGGACTATATTTTTTATGCCGAACTCTGGGGCAGGTATTCGTTGTCCTACGGAGGCGTACTGAGTCTCGACAAAGCCGGCTGAGAATGGCCGTGTGTATTTTTTGGGCTGGTCCTTTTAAAGGTTGAAAAGTGATTTGTGAATGATTTTCCAGAAGGAGATAGTGTCTCTGCGAGATTCTATTGTCAGAGATTCTCCTCATGCATTTTATTATTAATTCGGACTCCAGGTAATACCAGACCCTTCTTTTTGATGATCTCTATTTGGTTAGACCTAGATGGACATCGTGTTTCGAGCATCGTTGGTCGTTTATATATACAGTTGAAGATGACAGGTTTTCCAACAGCGCTTATGTCTACATGAAGCAACCTTATTAATATGGAACTGTATGGAAACTCTATGAAATTATTTATATTCAAATGGTGAATTAACTTTGGCTTATGATTATCCTTCTTCTGGGTGAGTGAGCGAAAACTCAGGAAGGAAGCCATCTTGTATTCCTGTCATCACAATGGCACTGTCAAGAGAACAGTATATCAAACTTATTATCGGACAGTGATATGGAGATCTTATTAATATGAAAACCCCTATCGTGGTTTAACTTTGTTACATAAACATTTGATATATGCCGCTGGAGAACTTAGCCAAGGAAAAAGTTCGTCCAGTGAACTCTTTATATGTTTACACACCCACACCCACTGATGCGTTCAGTCAGTTAGGGGATATGGCAATAGTCTGCCAGAACATTGAATGATTACCTTATATCGCCATCATATTTGAATGCTGCATGAAATATGATCTACTATTCAAATGCCTAATGATGTACATGTCAACATGTTCCTATGACTATGTTCCGTGCTGTCCAGATGTGTGCGTCCTTATTAAACTGTGAAATGTCAGCTGTAGTTCCAGTCATCATTGGCTTGCATAAGAGTGTGTGAGTGTAATATTATCAAGTGGTCAACTACACAGAACCATTCCACCATTTTCGTTACCTGACACTCCCACTCTGTGTCAACATGACCGGTTGATTCACTTATGCAGTGGTAACCCAAAGAAGACCTTCTTCACTGATGACCAGTACACGACCCCGAATAACGACCTTTTCAATAGTGTATCTGTTCTTTCTTAATCCTGACTGAGTTTGACTATAAATTATCATTTTCCAAATAAAACTTTAATCTTTTATTTACTATGATTTCTAATATTTTATATCTAATATATAAATGGGAAGTTTAAGAAATTGGTATGTATGCACTGTCATCATCTGCATCTTTTTCTGGTTTTAATATGGAATAATTACTGCTATTTTCCATCTTCTTCTTCTTTGATCCATAACCGCCAACCGTCAAAGCAGTCAGCGGCCATCACGCCTGGTGGCGTCTTGTAGGGCAGCAACAAATTGATTCCACCCTGCTCGGTTGGCGGCCATTTTTCATACAGTGCCCCAACTGTGGTTCATTCTTTGCATCTCAGCTTCCACAGTTCTCCGCCAAGTTGTTTTTGGTCGGCCTCTCCCCCGCGGGTCCATAGCACAGCTGTTCCTGCGACGGCATCAGGGTCCCTTCTGAGGACATGGCCAACCCAACTCCAGCGTCTGTCAGCCATGATGATGTGCATGTCCTCCTGGTTACTCCGAATAAGCAGCTCCCGGCTGCTGATGGCGCCCGGCCAAAAGACCCGGAGAATCCTCCCTAGGCAGATTGTGTGGAAGGAGGACAGTTTCGACATTTCCTTCTCTGTTACTCTCCAACATTCCGCACCATAGAGAAGCACAGAAAGTACACAGCTCTCATACAGTCTTAATTTAGTGTTTGTGCTGTGGTAAGACCTCCAAATGTTGTTGAGAACAGCAAAGGCTGTTCTCGCTTTATTCATTCTGCCGTTAATGTCCCCGCCTGCCCCGCCGTCAGGTCTATTTTTTTTTTCCATGTTTTGGGATTTTTTCCTGTATTCCAAATTTTGTTAAACAGGGATGTTTTCATTGTTATGGTACTTTTTGGTATGTGTTTCAAGATGTCATGCCCTGCTGATGTAATTGTTTTGCCCTTTATTGCATTTTCAACTTCTTCAATTGTAATATCTGCATTTAAATATGATAAATCTTTAGTATAATTAGGTATTTCTTTATTCAGTATTTTAAGAAGTGTTGTTCTTCTGTTGGTTTCAGCCTGTCCTAGTTTTTCCATAGAACTAACTCTTTGATAGCATCTGGCCAGCACCTCAGCTTTCTGCCTGTCAGTCTCTACTCTTTCAGGTCTTTTTATATTAGGTATTATCATATGTTTAGTTCTGCCATTAATGACTTTTAACTTATTCCACACATCTGTTATAGAGTTAGTTGCAGAGTTCAGTGTCTGGCAGAATTTTATCCAATGATTTTCTTTTGATTATTCTGTTTGATTCATTTCTTATTGTCTTATAAATATCTAAGTTATTTTTGGATCAATGCTTTCTATATTCCTGTAGAGCTTGTTTTCTTTGTTTTTTTTTTAATTTCTGTACATCTAACTGTCCACCATGGGACTAGGATTTTGTTCCAATGTTCATTCAAAGTTCATTCTTGTGAAATGCTATAATTGTTAGTTGGTGTGAAAAAGTAAGCCTTATCTGTCAAATCTTGTGAAGTGTAAACCTGACTGAAAAAAAAAAAATTCAAAAGAAAAAAAAAAGTAAAATTGTGCACTACACTTATATAATTGTCAATAAAATGTTCTGAATATCAGTCCACATTTAGTCTAAAACTTATCAACACATGTTTATCATCATCATCATCAGTTGCCATCTCCACAACGGAGGTTGGCTGTAATGGATCTCCAACGTCTTCTGTCTCTTGTCTTGGTGGTACACTCTGATAGACTCTTTCCCGTCCATCTCTTGATGTTATCTTCCCACTTATAGCGCTGTCTTCCCCTTGCACGTTTACCTTCAACTCTCCCTTCTGTTATGGTCTTCTGCAAGGTGTTATGCCTTTTTATGTGGCCAAAGTATTTTAGCTGCCGAACTTTGACCTCTCTCATTAGTTCTCTTTTCATACCTAGATTTTTCTAGGACCTCCTTATTTGTTTTCATCTCTTTCCATGAGATACGCCCCATTCTTCTATATATCCACATTTCAAGAGCCTCAATTCTTTCTTCCAAATGCTTATTCATCGTCCATGTTTCTGCACCATACAGAAATGCAGAATATATATAACACTTTATGATTCTCAGTTTTAATTTATGAGATAACTGTTTGGATGTCAGTATATGTTTCATGTTGTTGAATGTAGCTTTGGCCATTCCTATTCTCTTCTTGATTTCTGTTTCACATCTGCCATCTTCTGTTATTATATGACCAAGATATACGTAGCTCTTGACTTGTTCCAGGATTTTCCCATTTACGCTTATCTTTAATGTGGGTTTATCGTTGTTTTGCTAATTATCATAGTTTTAGTTTTCTCAATATTAATGTCGAGTCCATATTCATGACTTATACTGTTCACTTGCTTCACTAGTTCTTGTAACTCCTGTTCGCTTTCAGCTAACAACACGGTATCATCTGCATATCTAAGGTTGTTTATTGATCTTCCACTGATGTTCAGTCCTGGTATTTCCTGTATCTGTTTGAAAATTTTTTCGGTGTATAAATTAAATAGGCAGGGGGACAGCACACAACCTTGTCTGACACCTCTTTTTATGTCTATGTATGGTGAATAATTCCTTCCCGATCTTACTGTGGCAGTTTGCTCCCAATAAAGGTTACTGAGTATTCTTATATCTTTTCCATCAATACCTATGTCTTTGAGGCATTCAATTATTTTCTCATGATGGATTCTGTCAAAAGCCTTCTTATAGTCAATGAAGCACATATACATACTTTTTTGGACCTCTGTATATTTTTCTGCTAATCTTCTTAGGCAAAATATTGCCTCTCTTGTTCCACTGTTCCGTCTAAAACCAAACTGTTCTTCTTGGATTTCGCTGTCTACTTTACTTTTTATTCTTTCCTGTATGATTTTGAGCAGTATCTTAATTGCATGACTCATCAGGCTGATTGTTCTGAAGTCTGAACATTCTGTTGCATTTGGTTTTTTGGGCAATGTTATAAAAACTGATGTCTTCATGTCGTGTGGTAAATATCCTGTATTGTATATATCATTGCATATTTCTGTGATTGTATCTATACCAAAGCTCTCCAGAGCTTCTATCATTTCAATGTTTATGTTATCCATGCCTGCTGATCTTCCTTTTTGTATCATATGAATGGCATTCTCTACTTCTGATCTGAGAATGTGTGGGCCTTCATTAGAATCTGGTGATGGTTTTTTTACCTCTGTTGTCCTCGAATAGTTCTTTTACGTATTCTGCCCATCTGTTTGATATGTCTTTCTCATCAAGTAATATTACACCATTTTTGTTCTTGATACAGCTTCCTCCTTGTGCAAACCGCGACCGATTTGATAATTTCTTTATTTCTTCATGCATATCTCTTGTCATGTGCTTCGCTTCCAAGTCTTCTATTTCCTTACATTTTGTTTCTATCCACCGTTCTTTTGCTTCTCTACACATAGTACGTATGTCATTGTCTATTGTTTTATATTCTGGAGTATTTTTTGCTTTCTTTCTTTCTGCCATTTTATTCAAGATGTCATCACAGTCAGTTTAAAAATATCATTTTATTATTATTTTTTAAATCAAAACCACATATTTCTTTAAAAACAGGCACCCACAATTGGTGCAGAATTTCTCCTCGGGTGATGTTTTAAACACAGGCAGTAGATACATATATTATTTTAGTATGTACTTTTGATATATGAAAAAAAAAATATAGAAGTTTGAATAAAAAATCTTGCGAAATACTTTAAATCATTATTTGGTAAAAGTGTATGTGTTATTCCTTGTGAAGTTCAGATGTGATAAAAAGTAATTAAACAAAAATAAAATGTTGTCCTTCACTTAAATATTTCAGCTCCTCTTTAATCTATGGCCATAAAATGTTCAGAATATCAATACACATTTAGTTTGAAACATATCTACATATTTGTATCATCATCACATGTCATATATAATAATTTTAGAGAACCACATATATTTATAAAAACAGGCACCTAAAATGGGTGAATTTTTTTTTATCTAAATGTTGTTATAGAAACAGGCAGTAAAAATATAGGGCATACAGTGAATTAGTAGTTGCATGTGCTATGAATAAAAATATGGGAAAAGGGCTTGAGAAATGTTTTTAAACTATTATGTTATGTGAAAAAGTGTATGTGTCTTGTGAAGTGTAAACCTGATTGAAAATAACCATAAAAAAGATTAAATAAATGTCCATCCATTTTAAAACACATCAACCCTTTTTTGTCACAATCACATCACAGAAATAATTTTTATGATTCATTTTCCAAAACCACATATTTATGTAAAAACCAAAGATAAAATTACTATAACTAATATTATTTACATGTACCAAATTCTATTTTATGTTTCCCAGAAGAATTTTGCCACTATATGCTTTCATGGTAGTCATAAATACATTGTGGCTGGTTTTGACACCCAGTGCAATAATGATGGATGTGCTGACAACAAACAGGTGTGCTACTGAGGACACAGTTCCTATCTCTTTTTGTATAACATATAAGATGCCTTGTGTCACAAAAGTTCTTCAAAGCTGAATCTGCTTGGGGTCTAACAATATCAGTAGCTACATTTTCTTGGACACTTAATGTACTCAGAACAGCACAAGCTTCAGTTAGTGAAATAGATTTCTCTTAAACTGAGCCTTAATGAAAATAGTATAACATTGAAGTACTGACCTCCTCTACTTCAAGCAGCCAAAAGAAATTTTTTTTTTTTTTCAATTATAAAAAAAAAAAATGTCTATTATGTACACCATAATAGCCAATTCTTTGGGTCAAAAGGTCATACCCATCCATTGAATTGTTGTATTCCTCTTTAATTTTCAGCTTTACAATGGGCTTCCATGTTGTTATGGTTTGTACTTAAGGCTGAGAAAACACAAGGAAAACTTATTTCTTGGCCTTTTTTATCTCTAAAGGCTGTACACAACATCTTGCTTGTTTGTGTCATATACCATATGTATTCAAGATAACTAAGGTGCAGAGTCTTCAGTTTCAAGGGAACATTTCTTAAGATAATGTTGGGAGTGCTGGTGTAGTAATGCTTCTTCTCCAGTAAGAAGTCAGTGAATTTTCTTGAGGTGTAATTTCTGTCAGCAAGTAAATGGTACCCTGTACCCAAATGCTGTATTGGGGTCTGAAATATCTTTAGAGCTTGCCCACTGTTTGAATCCACTACAGGATCATGTGATGTATCCTAACAAAAATATGTGAACATGTTCACCACATATGCAGTTGCTGAATCAAGTAAACCAAAGACTTTTCTGGGATATCTGCTTGGTCTGTGTAGATTATATTGCCTGTATGGCCATTTGCTTTTGCACCCTATGCTTGTTTCATCCAAACTGAGATTTTGGAATGAGTTAAAAGCATTCTGAAATTTTTGTAACAAAATGCACATAATTGGTTCTGTCACAAAATTAACAGTGATACAACGTAAAAATATCTCCAAAGGATAAAATGTAGGGATAAAAAGAATGCGTAAGTTACTAGAAGGCATGATCGCCCACGCCGCGGGTCACTACCCTCCATAAAAAATTGACTTGCTAGACGGGAAATCAAAACGGTTACCATTTGAACGGGATGAGAACGGCGGATCAAAAGGAAAAAAATATGACTGAAAAATTGCGTGAGACTAGCAAGGCTAAGGAGACGCAATTGGGGGGGGGGGGGGGAGGGAAAATGTACGCCCCCCAAGTTGACAAAAAGTAAGGAAAACGACAGAAGGGACCTTGGATATGATACGCCACAGTCATTTATTGGACGCTTTTGCGATACCAAGCCTTTTATTTGAATTCAGCGGCAAACGCAGATGCTTGAAATATTACAAAATTTAAAAAGTAACTTTTTCTTAATATTAATGTTAGGAATATAAAAATTAGCTGGCCGGATGGCCCATTCTGAGCAGTGAAATAATATGCTTTTGTTTATACAGACGGATAGATAATAATGAAGACAATGACAAAAGACTGTTGTTCACATCAGCGAAAGACTGCATTGAATCAAACATGTCACTAATTTGCACAAAAACCGCGACCTTGAGACGCAAGTGTTCAAATCTAGTTAGAATGAAAGAGAAGGGACATTGGTGGGAGCTGTGGCTAAAAATAACTTTTCAGGCAAATTTGTAGAGGGGATGGATAGGTTGGTTCAAAAACCAAGTACGTTTTTGTGAAAACGCAAGTAGAGACGGACAGACTAACAGATAAAAAATCCATACTTGACTGAAGCATGACTGAAATGACTTTAGTGTAGGAAATTTGAATTTAAAAAAAACCAAGGCATTGATTGGCCACAGACAATCATATTATCCGCGCTCAGACGAGCTTTTTTGCCATTCCTCAATAGTTGTCCAGTGATAGACACAGTAAATTTTAAGTGTGGTGATTTCAAATGAAGTAAATAGAAATAAGTTCAGGGACGCCATACTATAGCCAGCAGCTCAGCTGAGTTTTGCTAGCATTTCTGTGTTCTTTATTCATAATCTGGTAAGATTGAAATTATTTCTTTGTATATTTTGAATATTGTTTAATGTTTCGAGTGATTTGATACTGCCATATCGAAATCTAGCCTTACAAACAAGTAAGGATTTGCTCTAGACCCCCCGCCCTAGTTCAGGGTCTAGGGACAAACAATATATATAAACTCCAGCAAGGATTAGGAAGGACAGATCAAGTGTTGAGATCAGTGGAACATATCACCTATCCTATCCTAGGGCAAGAAGCTAATAAACATATTTCTGAATATGTAGTCTGGGAGAACTTATCCTATGGGAAACCAACTTGGTAAGATGTGTTGTATGGTCAGAGAGATCTGACCCTGTCTAAATGGTGTTATTGTAAATTGTTACGTGTAGAAGTGGCTCCTTAGGTAAGGTTCTGAACCTAAACCAATACTTTATTTCAGAGCTGTGAGTTTTTTATGTTGACACCAAAAGGTGGTGTCAAATGCTGGGTAAATAATTGACAGTGAGGACCCGTGCAGTGTCGCATCTCGGCAGAACAGCCTTGTATTGCCCCCAAGCCCGGAGAGGTGGGGCCACCCGATATATTGCCCCCAAGCACGGAGAGGTGGGGCCACCAGATTCCAGCACCAGAACTACTCTTTCAAAGTTACGTAAGCAGGCTGGTCTGCTGGATTTACACCAACTTCATAGACATAGCACCCAAAGTGAATTACTACTAAAACATCCCATTTCCTTCCATCATAAATGGACAATGCTTGGTAGGCTTAGACAGGGAGGGATGAAGCCACCCCAACAGCACATCTATTCATCGTTCTCCCAGGGAAAATAAAACTATGAACTGTAGAAATAATAACTACTCGTGAAAATTATATACGTACACACCTTTTATTTATCATGTCATTTATTCATGCCATTCACTCATAAATTCTAAAATCTTTCATATGTTCTGGCCAAAATAAAACCTTGGTTCAGAACAAATAAATTTAAAAAAAGATTTACTTTCTAAAAATTTCACCAGCTGAATTTAGTTCATTGTGTTCTAAATTTTATTGATAATATTATATTATTTAATATCTGTGTGTGTGTGTTTGTATATGTCAATACAATACATTACATTCAGTACCCTAGATTTTAACGTAGCCACATTCATTAGAAAAAAAGATAGGTGTGAGGTCGTAGTGGTAGCAAGAAAGGCCTTCTGAAAATTCACAGCTACATTTTATCTCAGGAGCCTTCACAGCTGACCTCATACATCACACTTAGTAATATCACCATCATACAATACCATCAAAACCACTACATATATTGGGGTCTTGTCCAGGGATAATTAGCATAAACAGTAATATAAGGATCTCCTGGTGGGAGAAATAAAATTAGGGGAACAAATTGTAAAATTCCCTTAAAATTAAAAGTGTCCCTTTAAATTAAAAGGGCAATTAGAAGTTGGTGAATCTTCACAGCCAGTGTTAGTTAATTAGTTAATTATTTATTTTAGTCTAGAATAATTATAATTATTTTAGTGATTGGAAATTTTACTTTGCTTATTGCTAGATTTGTTTAGAAAGTATGGCGGAGCTGGCAAAATTTAGATCAGCTGCTGTGCTGACCGCAAAGGAGATGGGAATGGATGGTCAGATTTTAATTCAATACGTAACGGCTGAATGTGATAAATATATTGAAAGGGAAGATAGAAAGGTAGCTGAAGAGAAGAGGTTACAAATTGAGGCGGATAGAGAAATTAAGAGGCTGCAGATTGAGGCAGAAGACAAACGACAGCAAAGGGAGGCAGAAGATAAAAAGGCCGAAAGGGAGGCAGAAGATAAAAAGGCCGAAAGGGAGGCAGAAGATAGAAGGTTGCAAAGGGAGCACGAATTACGACTAAGGGAGCTGGAATTACAAGGCCAGGCTCCTGAAAATGGTGCCAGCCCTTTTGCCTCAGATGCTACGCCCAGTCTGGGAGCCTCAAACTCAGCTATGGGGTTTCATTTAGACCATTTTGTTGAAAAAGACGATGACATAGAGGGGTACCTAGGACGTTTTGAGTTATTAGCTACTACATATGGGTTAGAGAGAGAGAGGTGGAGTTTAAAGCTATCACAGGGACTGAGAGGTACTTCTTATGAAGTATTTGCTAAAATGAACAGGGAAGACCAAGACAATTATGACATGTTAAAGCAGGCTTTGTTATTAAGGTACGAGAAGAATGGTGAATTTTATCGTAAGAAATTTAGAAATGCCAAACTGTTGTCTGGGGAGACATACCACCAATTCTCTGCTAGACTGGAAACCTATTTGGAGAAATGGACTGCTCTGGGGAAGACCCAAGATCTTAAAGAAATGATCATGATTGAGCAATTGAGAGAGTCCATGGCTCCAGACATGAGAAAATTTCTCATGGAACAAGGTGCAGAGAAATTGGGAGAGGTTTTAAATGTCGCTGAGAGGTATCAGGCAGCCCAGGCAGAGGTAAGTGGTGCTAAAAAGAAGCACATAGACAATTTTAAAGCTCCACAGCAATTTAATAAATTTGATAATAGAGAGCAGGGAAATAAAGGTAGGACAAACTTTGAGCGGCCAAGAAATGACTATCGCGACAGAAACTCACAGTTCAATGACCAAAAGTTCAATGAAAGAAAACCGTTGAACCAAGGAAAAAGATGGTGTAAATGGTGCAAGAAAGATAACCATAACACCGAATTTTGTAGAAAGGAAACCTTCAAACATTGCTGCAATGAAGTCGGGGACGCAAAGATTAAAGGTTAATCCTAATGGACAACAGGAACCTTATCACCCCCCAGTTTGTGAGGATGTTATTTGTAATGGGGTCACCATAAGGTGCCTTTATGATACAGGTTTGGATTATGATTCAGTTGTGAAGTCTAGCCTAGTGGACCCAAGTCAGTATACCACAGAAACAGTGGAAATACAAGGGGCGACTAAGGACATACCACTCATGACACTTCCCATCGCAAGGATAACGGTGAAAACTCGCTATGTGGAAGGAGAAATCAGAGCAGCAGTGATAGATGAACCAATCTACCCTCTGATATTGGGGTGTAGATACGTCTTCTTGGGGAATCCCGAGAAACCTGTGATCATGGCGACAGTGCAGACCAGGTCACAGAAGAAGGAGGAAGAAGGTGAACCTATAAATGCTCATCCAGAGGAGATGAGAAAGGCGCAGGCTGAGGATAGGACACTCAAGCCATGTTTTAAAAAATTGCCCAAATGCCACACACCTCCGAGCAAGGGGGAATATTTCATGAAGAACAAACTATTATACAGGAAGGCCGGAACTGGAACAAATGGTCACAACCAGCTGGTTCTTCCCACTTCATATAGAGATAAAGTGATGGAACTCGGGCATGCGATTCCCTTCAGTGGTCACATGGGGATCAGCGCCACAGGACAGCGTATAGCTTGTCATTACTTCTGGCCAGGGATAACGGAGGATATAAAAAGATATGTCAAATCCTGCCCTGAATGTCAAAGGGTAGCTCCAAAGCACTGGACTGCTCCTGCAACTCTAGGGGAAATGCCCATAGTGGGAACACCTTTTGAGAGGTTTGCAGTGGATATTGTAGGACCTCTCACTCGGACCAAGAGGAGGAACAGTTACATCCTTACTCTGGTGGACACTTGTTCTATGTGGGGAGAGGCGGTAGCCCTGCCATCAATTGATTCAAAACATGTAGCAGAGGCACTACTTACAATATTCACCCGATTAGGATTCCCGCATCAAATCTTGACGGATAATGGATCTCAGTTCAAGGGGAAACTAACGGAAGAAGTTTTTAAACTATTTCAAGCCAGACACTTTCATTGTAGTCCGTACCATCCACAAGGGAACGGCCAGGTAGAGAGGTTCAACGGGACTCTCATTTCTATCCTGAGAAAGCTGGCACACGAAAAAACCGGATCTGTGGGATCAATTCCTGCCCGCCGCATTGTTTGCGTATCGGGAGGTACCACATAGTTCAACCGGGATGGCTCCCGCAACTCTGCTATTTGGGAGGCCAATAAAAGGTCCTTAGAAGCTTTATTAAGGACCTGGACGGATGAGAAGGCGGAAGAACCGGTTACCTCATCTTATCAATACGTGAACGAACTGACCACTCGTTTGAAAGCTGGATGGAAACTGGCAAATGATAATTTGAAACAAGCCAGGAAGAAACATGCAGCATATTTTAATAGGAAGGCAAAGGACCGAGAACTAGCTGTGGGAGAGAAGGTGCTGCTTCTACTACCCGGTAGCCAGAATAAATTACAAATTGGTTGGCAAGGTCCATATACGGTTCTAGAGAAGGTGTCTAGAACAAACTATAAAATTGACAAAAAGGGGAAGGAGAAAGTTTATCATGTAAACTTATTAAAGAAGTATCTGGACAGACCACTCCAGGAAAGCACCCCCTTATTGACCTTGGCTATTGCAACTCAAATGCAAAAGGAACCACTCACCTCACATGAATACCCATTACATCCTTGTGAAACAGCAGCACAGGTAAAAGTCAGTAAGCACCTGACTAAAAACCAGAGGGAGAGAGTTCAACAGGTTCAGGAGGAACATACAGATGTATTAACAGATAAACCAGGCCATACAAATTTGCTACAGTATGACATGAAACTGGTAGACTCAAACCCAATCTGTATGAGAGCCTATTCTATTCCGTTCGCGAAGGAGAAGGCATTGAAGGAAGAAATAGATTATTTGTTGAAGGAGGGGATTATTTCGCACAGTGAATCATCTTTTAGTTCTAGTGTCGTTTTGTTGAGAAAACCGTCTGGGGAACACAGACTGTGCATAGATTACAGGAAACTGAATGCTGTCACAGAAGGACAAGTGGATCCATTACCAGACACAAGACAGTTATTTGCCAGACTGAACAAGGCAAAATACTTTTCAAAGGTGGATCTTAGTAAAGGCTATTACCAGATCCCAGTGAAGCCTGAAGTGAGACCTTATTTGGCTTTTAGCACTTCGGATGGACATTATGAATTCAATATGCTACCATTCGGACTGAAAAATGCTCCGAGTGTATTTTCAAGGATGATGCGCAAATTGTTGGATCCCCTGAATAACCCATGTATCACGAATTTCATGGATGATATTCTCGTCGCCACAGAGACATTTGAAGAACACATTGAAGCTCTAGAGATGTTATTTAATAGACTTCGGGAGGCGAACTTAACTGCTAGGCCAACAAAATGTTGTATTGGATGCAAAGAGTTGGAATTCTTGGGGCACACAGTATATCAGGGTAATATGACCCCTGATCCTAAGAATTTGGAAAAACTGCAGAGAGCACCTAGACCACAAACAAAAAAGGACGTGCGATCATTCGTGTCGTTATGCGGATTTTATCAGAAATACATCAAAAATTTTAACGCTATTTGTGCTCCTCTGACTGATCTGACTCGCAAGGGACTTCCAGATAAAATTATTTGGACTGCACAATGTGAACTAGCGTTCCAAGAGTTAAAGGAAAAACTCACTAGCAAGCCTATTCTCAAACTGCCTGATTTGACACAGGACTTTGTCTTAAGAACCGATGCAAGTAATGTAGGACTCGGAGGGGCTTTGTTGCAAAGATCATCTTCACCTGATGGGGAACTGAAACCAGTCGCTTATGCAAGCCGCAAATTGAATAAGGCGGAACAAGGATACTCCACAAGCGAAAAAGAATGTTTAGCGTTAATCTGGGCAATAAAGAAGTTTCAAATCTATCTGTATGGTAGGACTTTTGTGGTCGAGACGGATCATCAGCCTCTCGTATTCTTATCTCAGGCTAAGCATGAAAACGCAAGATTGCTGAGGTGGTCTTTATTGCTTCAACCTTATCAGTTTAGTATCCAATATATCCCAGGCAAATTGAATGTCGGTGCAGATTTCCTCAGTCGGCACCCCTGTGATCAAAATTAGAGTAATGGCAGACGTGAGGAGAGATTTTATCTATGTGTATCACTGGTTTTAGAACTTGCCGTAGGCATGTTTTCAAGTGGGGAGATGTGTCACAAAATTAACAGTGATACAACGTAAAAATATCTCCAAAGGATAAAATGTAGGGATAAAAAGAATGCGTAAGTTACTAGAAGGCATGATCGCCCACGCCGCGGGTCACTACCCTCCATAAAAATTGACTTGCTAGACGGGAAATCAAAACGGTTACCATTTGAACGGGATGAGAACGGCGGATCAAAAGGAAAAAAATATGACTGAAAAATTGCGTGAGACTAGCAAGGCTAAGGAGACGCAATTGGGGGGGGGGGAAGGAAAATGTACGTCCCCCAAGTTGACATAAAGTAAGGAAATCGACAGAAGGGACCTTGGATATGATACGCCACAGTCATTTATTGGACGCTTTTGCGATACCAAGCCTTTTATTTGAATTCAGCGGCAAACGCAGATGCTTGAAATATTACAAAATTTAAAAAGTAACTTTTTCTTAATATTAATGTTAGGAATATAAAAATTAGCTGGCCGGATGGCCCATTCTGAGCAGTGAAATAATATGCTTTTGTTTATACAGACGGATAGATAATAATGAAGACAATGACAAAAGACTGTTGTTCACATCAGCGAAAGACTGCATTGAATCAAACATGTCACTAATTTGCACAAAAAAACCGCGACCTTGAGACGCAAGTGTTCAAATCTAGTTAGAATGAAAGAGAAGGGACATTGGTGGGAGCTGTGGCTAAAAATAACTTTTCAGGCAAATTTGTAGAGGGGATGGATAGGTTGGTTCAAAAACCAAGTACGTTTTTTGTGAAAACGCAAGTAGAGACGGACAGACTAACAGATAAAAATCCATACTTGACTGAAGCATGACTGAAATGACTTTAGTGTAGGAAATTTGAATTTAAAAAAACCAAGGCATTGATTGGCCACAGACAATCATATTATCCGCGCTCAGACGAGCTTTTTTGCCATTCCTCAATAGTTGTCCAGTGATAGACACAGTAAATTTTAAGTGTGGTGATTTCAAATGAAGTAAATAGAAATAAGTTCAGGGACGCCATACTATAGCCAGCAGCTCAGCTGAGTTTTGCTAGCATTTCTGTGTTCTTTATTCATAATCTGGTAAGATTGAAATTATTTCTTTGTATATTTTGAATATTGTTTAATGTTTCGAGTGATTTGATACTGCCATATCGAAATCTAGCCTTACAAACAAGTAAGGATTTGCTCTAGACCCCCCCCCCCCCCCTAGTTCAGGGTCTAGGGACAAACAATATATATAAAACTCCAGCAAGGATTAGGAAGGACAGATCAAGTGTTGAGATCAGTGGAACATATCACCTATCCTATCCTAGGGCAAGAAGCTAATAAACATATTTCTGAATATGTAGTCTGGGAGAACTTATCCTATGGGAAACCAACTTGGTAAGATGTGTTGTATGGTCAGAGAGATCTGACCCTGTCTAAATGGTGTTATTGTAAATTGTTACGTGTAGAAGTGGCTCCTTAGGTAAGGTTCTGAACCTAAACCAATACTTTATTTCAGAGCTGTGAGTTTTTTTATGTTGACACCAAAAGGTGGTGTCAAATGCTGGGTAAATAATTGACAGTGAGGACCCGTGCAGTGTCGCATCTCGGCAGAACAGCCTTGTATTGCCCCAAGCCCGGAGAGGTGGGGCCACCCGATATATTGCCCCAAGCACGGAGAGGTGGGGCCACCAGATTCCAGCACCAGAACTACTCTTTCAAAGTTACGTAAGCAGGCTGGTCTGCTGGATTTACACCAACTTCATAGACATAGCACCCAAAGTGAATTACTACTAAAACATCCCATTTCTTCCATCATAAATGGACAATGCTTGGTAGGCTTAGACAGGGAGGGATGAAGCCACCCCAACAGCACATCTATTCATCGTTCTCCCAGGGAAAATAAAACTTAACTGTAGAAATAATAACTACTCGTGAAAATTATATACGTACACACCTTTTATTTATCATGTCATTTATTCATGCCATTCACTCATAAATTCTAAAATCTTTCATATGTTCTGGCCAAAATAAAACCTTGGTTCAGAACAAATAAATTTAAAAAAGATTTACTTTCTAAAATTTCACCAGCTGAATTTAGTTCATTGTGTTCTAAATTTTATTGATAATATTATATTATTTAATATCTGTGTGTTTGTATATGTCAATACAATACATTACATTCAGTACCCTAGATTTTAACGTAGCCACATTCATTAGAAAAAAAGATAGGTGTGAGGTCGTAGTGGTAGCAAGAAAGGCCTTCTGAAAATTCACAGCTACATTTTATCTCAGGAGCCTTCACAGCTGACCTCATACATCACACTTAGTAATATCACCATCATACAATACCATCAAAACCACTACAGGTTCAGTCTTTTCTTTTCCCTGTGAATGTTTTTGGGGTGCAAATTTGGCTGAGCGTCCATTCACGATGTTCTGTCACAGCAAGTCGATGGCATCATTTGGTTGGTCCTAGGTTCGATTCCCGGTAAGCCTATCACTTATATTTTCTTTTCTGTTGTCTAGTGTCATCCTGTATGTCCAATGAGTACCTGATAATTACTTTTATTTATTTGTTTACTAATTTATAGAATGTCATCAGAGACATGAAGCATAATATGGTATAATGCTTCATTTCTATTTCTTGAAAACATGGGACTTAATCAAGATCTATACAATTCTGCAGATGTAGACCGGTAGTCATGAATGACTGGTTTCTTCTGAATCCTAATATTTATTAGGACAGCAGTAAAGTTGTCCAGTTCAGTTCATGTAACTTTGGTCCATTGAGCATACATTAAATATTATTTTAAAGGATTATTCTGAATACACTTGAGTTTGGTATAGTAACTGAGACACTGATACATGCAACCTTTAACTTCATCAGTAAATAAAACACTATATCATTTCAATAGGGTTGACAGGTCAAGCCTCTTAGTCACACCTTTTGAGAAAACTGACATGCATTCTGTATCATTCCTTCAACAATTTCTATCCACTCTGTGACATCTTGTGAGACTCCGCTTGCCTCTCAACTTGTAGCTGTACTTTACTGGGGTTTTTTTTTTAAATGGGTTTTTCCCATTTGCCGACAGAAGGTTTAGCAGTTGTTATGCTACCTCATGCCTGTTCATTCAGCAGCTCAGTATCCCCATCAGATTAATCACTTTCATGAATATTCTAACATGAAGTCTTAGTAAAGTCCTCATCTGAATCACTAAGACTAACTGAAAAACTACTGTCACTATAATTCTCTTCTATTCACTGAGATATAAACAGACATCCTTGATTAGCTTATAGCCAGTGTTAAGAAGATGAATCTCTTGCTATTGCTTATAAACAATGGATTAGCAGCACTAGTAATGGATTTAAAGAAGTATACAATTCCAGCTTCATAAATTTTGTCCCCATTTAAAAATGTGTACATGTGTGCCAAATATATTGAAATGATTTCTACCAGCAATCTCCATATCCAGATTTTTTTTTTTTCAAAGTATGAATAAAAATATTCAGTTTAACCTCAGTTATAATTACGATATAGGCCCTGTGGTGCCTCTAAGTCCAAATAGTTTCTTCATTTGCCAAAACCTGATGTGGCTTCACTTTTCCTGTCCAACAGTTGTAAATAATTTCAATTTAAATTTATAAACTTTGCAAGTGTTTGTAGGTGTGTTTTTCCATTTCCTAAAAGTAGTCTGTTCGAACCTGTCACAGTGTAATAACAACAACAACAAAAAGGGAAGGGAGTAGAGTAATGTGAAGGCTTGAAGTGTTTGGACTGATTTTTTATGTGCTTTTAATTTTTCATCCGCAATATGAAGCACTTGTACCTCACAAGATCTTCATTTTCCCATGCCATGCCTCACTAATCATTATATACAGCTATGTGTTGTTTCTTCTTCTTCTTCATCCTCGTTCGCCTTCAAACTTCCACATTTATGACTCTAATAAAGGCAGCAGTCAACTCAAGGTTCCCGACATCTCCAAACAGTTTTTCGTTGACAGAAGTGGGTTGTTGCCATATGCTACCCCGTTCATTACTGTAGGTTGGGCAGTACTGCAGCAGGTGTTCGACTGTCATCGGGCTGGTACCGCAGGTGCAGAGATCTGTTGCACCAATTTTGTATTTGTGGTACAGATGGTATCTCAATCTGTTGTGCCCAGTGCGCAGTCGAAAAATGATGACCTGTTCTTTTCTGGATAGTTGATGATGTGCGTCATTTTTCAAATGTCCCGGGTGCTCTCTTTCCCATTTGGACTTGAATGTAGCCTTTATAGTGGTCTTTGCCGTTGCGTAAGTTGTCTCTATATCATTTTGCTGTAAGGCACCTCCTTCTTTAGCAAGTCTATCTGCCTCTTCATTTCCTGGTATGTTGCAATGGGCTGGTATCCACTGGATAGTGCACTTCTTGAAGCATTCGGCCAGTCTTTCAAGGGAGATTATCAGATCTTTCAATCCTTTAGTTTGGTGGCTCTTCAGCGCTGATATTATTGAGAGGGCATCTGAAAAGATTACTATCTGTTTTTTCTGCCTGTGCTTTGCATTCAATAAGAGTTTCAGCTGCCTGTTTCAGGGCTTCTGCTTCAGCACAGAAGTTGTTGCAGTATTTTCCAGTGGCAATTGCCATAGAGTGAATTCTATTCTTTAATTTTATGAGGATGCCGGCACCCCCATTTTCAACTGCATTTGTTGCCGAACCATCAGTATATGCATGTGTCCAAAGCTTCGCTGGAAATCTTTGGTCAATATACTTGGTTGCTATACACTTTCTTTGTGTTTCTGTCTGTGTTCCCTTACCTTCAATGCCTGGAATATCACATTTTAACTCAGGAAAGCATCTTATTTTCCACAGTGGGATAGTTGAGCTTGTTGGGATTTTCTTTGCAACTGAGCTAGCTAGTATGGTATTATTGTGTTGTTTAACGTCCATCATACGTTCTGTGAAATAATACATTATGTAATTTGGACGTTGCACAAACACCATAATGTATACTTAGCAAAGTTATATGGGATACTGTTGTTAAGAGATTTTTACTTTTGTCAGGATTAATGACGTCTTAGACTTCTGTCTTTAACGTGAGTCAGGTTGTTACTGTCAGTGTGTGTGTGGGGTTGCTAGATCGTTGTCTGACAAGGGTGTTGTCAGAAGCGTCGGGCTTATAGTGGTATTCGACCCATGGTTAAATAACGCGAATGATGTGTCTGTGGGCCGAAAGGATAGGCCAATGTTGATGAGCTCAAGAACACTGAAAAGATGGGTCATTAACTTGACCAACTGTAGCAATGTACACTGGACCCATGTTTTACAATGGTGACGATACCATTTTTATTGTAGTTAGACGAAGACAGCGACATCATAGGTAAACGAATGGTTCAAAGAACGCAGTTACATCATGGTAAACATCATACATCATGCAATAGGAATCAAAACAGTCGTTTGATTGACATCAACGGCCCTGTACGTACTGGAGGTCAACGGCTTGACGAAATACATGGTCATTACGAAGGAACCATGTTTTAACTTCTTTATGTATTATAAATCAATCTGGAACATCATTGCTCCTGATACTGGAGGGACTCACTAGCCATTGGTCATAACTGGTACAATGGAAGCTCTGCCATAGCAAACAGGGCCATCGGTCTCTGAGACATAAGACTAAGTAATCAGCCGTTTTCTGGCAACAATTATAAGAACTTGAAAGCTTCCAGGAAAAATACTTCAGGAATAAGCTTCATCACCTTTCCAATATATCTGCATGTTAACTTGCATGTGTCTTCTCTTTACTTAGAGTAAGAACACTAACATACGTCTGTCACAGATGATTAATATATTATAATGCCTCAAGGGTATGATTTGTATAGCAACAAATCGATGTAACAAAGTGCGTCTCCTGCATTCAATGAAGATGCAGAAAAGTACGCATAAATATTTAAGATATACAAATATCTCAAATGCGCTCACAATTGCATCTATCAAAACTGGCATGTGAAAGTCTCACTTCTCCCATGCGCAAAAAAGGACTTAACAGTATACATCGCCCCCCGAAGAAAAAAAAAGCAAATTTTTTGTTTTTGTAAAATAGTATACATAATTAATGTTAAGTCATTATAAGAAGAGAGCAAGTGGGATAGAAGTGTGCAAAAGGAAGCAAATACTAAATTCAAACAAAAGAAAGGGAACATTATGTACCAAAAATGTATAAAATATAAACCAAGTAGTGGCAAATGAAATGAGAAAAATGATAAGAAATGGTGAATAACGGTGACAGCAATCAACAAAGATGCTAAAAACAATGTCAATCAATGAACAAAATTAAATTGTATAATGTATGAATGTATGCACAGAAATGTAAGAGTGTGTAAACAAGTAAATAAAATCAATGCGCAAAATAAAACACTAGAATCAAACAACACATTCCAAAGAAAGAGTGTAGGAAGAATCAACTACACATCGTACACAAGTATGCAAATGTGGCGACATGAACTATATCTATGTGCCAAATGTATCAAGTGCTATGGTGCGCGATCATAAAATAATTGAGGTGAGATGCAATAGTGTATCAAAAATACTAAGCTAAGTAAGTTAAAATTACTGTCATAAATGTCTCACATCGTTCCTGGAATATTAAAATGTTACTAATTACTCTACAACTAAATTCTGTAGAAGTGTCATGAAATCACAAAGTTAGGAAGTGAAATTGTTATTAATCTGCACAAATTGTGTAGGAAATATATGTGTAATGTTTTTAAATCAAATGTTATTAACTATTTACGTGTTAAACAAGTCTAGTTTATGTCATTTTAGTTTTTCGATAGAAATCAATTTAAAACTGGTACGATAGTCAATGTTGAATAAACAAAGTCACTGATAGTTAAGAAAGTACACAATATAGTCTAAAAAATGGTGAGAATAAGGTAACGTTCAATAGTGAGCTCATGGCTGGAAAATGGTAAGTATCACGTGGCGTCATTGTCCTGTATCAAGCTGCAATATATAATTGATGACTGGGAGTGCAGTGGCAGCACAATCTGTGAGGTGCAGCGGCCTGATAGAATCTTGAGGGCATAGAGAGAAAATATCATGCAATGAAATGTCGGAACCACAGATGGCCTGAGTGGTGAAATCAAATGTACGTAAGTTGATATAATCTCGTGCAGGCATGAAATTCGTGAAGTCCGCACTCTGAAGTCCAACAAGCTTTCTCTGTTCAGAAGCAATGACAAAAAGGGCTTCGAGCAGACATCCTATGAAATACAGTGTGGACCAAACAATGGCGAAGATTTTGAGGTAAAAAGTAGAGCAATGATGTACAACTTCATTCAATTGGCGATAGAAGAGGAATACTTGCACAGCTCCGATTCCCATCGAAAAAAAGTTCCTGCGAATAATGAGATGAAAATTTCTGTTTGGTAGATCTAACAGGACGAACTAATGTCATAGCTTGTCTACTGGGTAATGAAAAAAGCATAAGAATTAGAAAAAAGATGCAAAACCAGACATGAGTGAATCTGGACGCACGACGAATTTCAAAAGTAGAGCAATGAGAGCGACAAAATGATGATGACCATGAAAATACTGAGCTAACTGGACCAGAAAGAAATGTAAATAGTCCCACAAGAAATACAAATGCAAGGAGAACTAAGTCTGAACATGTGGTACAGAACTTACAAGTCGTAGCAGAAAATAAGTTGCAACCACCATGACTGAAAGTAGATTCGGTTGAGGCGACAAAGTTAGTGTGTGTATCAGACACAAAAGAGGAATCTTCTTCTTCAATAGTACCCAAAGAAGAACTATAATTTGAGCAACGATGAACTGAATTATGTCGTACTGGGCTCAAAGAAGCACCAAAATTGGTATAATGACTAATAGTATCATTAGTACTGCAAGATCCCACTACAGTTGCAGATTGTATCTGGGGAATAGCTTTTGGCATAGTCGTTAATTTGGCGGCAGTAAGGTGGTGTTGCCGTTCCCAGGCAGCAATATGTGCTGGAGTACACACCTTTATACCATGTATTAGTCCGACAGTAAGGTCGGCGAATGGTGACGGGAGCATGCATGTGTGTATATAACCTGTAAAAAATGGTGTGGCAATGTGAACGATGGCAGTTGGAAAAGTCTTGACTGTCACATCGAATGTAACGCATATCACCCTTTTACCTGTTGCGCAAGACGGGTGAACCAAGGATTGCCTTATTCCAACAGTAGAGCATCCTGAATCAAAGAGAACTGAGACGGGAATATGATTAACAAGTCCCTTGTGTAAGGTAAGAGATCCTGATCCATCATGTGCACTCAGGGCAGACAGAGTCAGGAGAAGATGACCACAACTCAGTCGTAATCATCTCAAGCTGAAATAAAGTTGTGCACTCAGGACACTGAGATGCCTGCTCAAAATCAATGGAACATGAGGATGCATTATGAACATTATTACTGTCACCTTGATTTAAATTCATTTGAGAATCTTGCTGAGCTGAGTTAGCATGGTGATGCGACCTATCATTTGAAGATGTACCTCTACATTTGGATCGATTTTGACTATTATCCCTGAAGTGATTATTGTTATTTTCTCTATTGGGACCATTATTTTGATTTGAACCCCAATGAGAATTACTGTTGTAATTATTTTCCCTGTGACCAAAATATCTGTTTGAAGAATTTTGTTGGTTTGGAGAAAAATTAGAGTGTGATTGCCAATCACTGGAGTGATTATCTCTTCTAAAATTTCCTGAATTATTTCTATTAAAATCCTGTGGAATATTGGATTGCCTCCAGTTTTGCTGGGCTGGAGAATTGCTATGAAATGATTTCCCTTTGTAATAGTTAAAATTCTTGTTATATCCCTTTCCAAAGTTTTGATCCATACTCTGTGATCGACGGCAAAAATGATTGTAAGGCATCGCTTAAGCCGTGGGTAAGCCCTCTCTGACTAGGGAGTGGCTAACAACTATATTCTGATGTGCAGTGACATATTGTCGACAAATATGCTCCGTATCATTTAAGTTTGTGGGTTTCCATTCATGAAGAAAGGACAAAAATGATGCATTGACCGAAGTCATGACTTTATTGTGAAGCATCAAGTCGACGATGGCTTCATAAGTATGTTCAATCTTCGAGAGCTCATTCCACCTATTAAATGTGAGGCGTATATTTGCTATAAATTCAGTGAAATCCTTACCAGTCTCTGGTAACAAGGATTTAAAGTGGAGACGATATCCTTCCTCATCAAGTTTGTATTTCCTAAGCAGAGCAGCTCTGACAGCATCATAGTTTTTTGTCAGGTACTTGTAACATATTGACAGTCGTCATTGCTTCACCTGAGAGCTATTCCATCAGTCGTACACAGTTTTCCTACATCAATTTTATAAGCCTCGCATATGATCTCAAATCCAGTTAGGTAAAATAGCACATCGTCGGAGGGTGGCTTAAATGGTGGCAACTTGATTTTGAAATATTTAGCATTGTTCTTATGCCCAGAAGCCTGATTTTCAGGGGCATTGTGCGTATTTTTGTCGTTCAACTTGATTTTCTCAAGTTCCAGAGAAAATAACTTTTGTTCATGAAGCCTATGGTTTTTGTTCTCCGTAGCTTCTAATTGTAATTGGAGACTCCTGTCCTCAACTTCCAATGAAGTTTCTTTTATATTATTATTATATTTGACCTAAATGCATATTTGAATATATCTACTCTGTATTTGAAGTTTGTGACAACATGTAGATTTGAATGACATTTCAAAGACACTCCAACGGTTAAACTCCAACAAACATCATCAACTGAAGAAAGCACGGTCAAAAACGACTGATATATATATTTAATAATCACATTCACAAACATTTCGTATAGAACACAATAATATGATTCGTTCATTGTCTAAATTTGCTCCTATTCTGGCTAAACGAAGAACTTAGGTTTTATTCTCGACCTAGTTCCTAGAACTCATAATGACTAGACAACTTTACACAGCTATTACTTCGTGAATAACTTTACACCAGATTTAATAATCTGCGCCTATATATCTTTCGTCGACATGAATGAATTCATCTTTGAATCTTAGATTTTATAATACATTCTTCCTTTGGCTTCTCACGCCAGAATCATCTGCCATAATCGGGATAATTTATTAATGTCTCACCTTACTTACTCCACTCTTCTCTTTTGAATATAATTTTAACTGTGTTCACCTGCCATTCATAACATACCCTCTTTATTGTTACTCCTTTTATGCCAGCTATGTTTCCATGTGGGAGGGTGTCTTCTGTCCGTGGTTATCAGCATAAAGGCTTTTTGACTGGGCCATCACATGTCTGGATCTAATGAATACTGATCCAATCATGTACTTCATAGTCACAGTGGGTATATCTCATGCACAGCCCATGACGATATGCATTTCTTCATTTTGATTGTGTTCCCAGGCATTTACATTTTAATATTGACAGAATGAGTATTATCTCATATTTGATTACTGACATGACCAGCTGATGATATAGGTGAAACATTAGTCTCTGCTCCAGGTGTATAGCAGTCATTGTAAAGCTGCCAGACCTAACTAGTACTTTTGTAGGATCAGCCCAACATGGTACTTGTAACGTGAACTACATTTGTTCTATAATTATTATATGGTACTGTAATTGTCACGGCATATTTAGAAAAATAGATTGGTGACATCGTTATCAGCGAGTTTTAGCAACGCTGATAACTTTTAGAAAAACCGGTTAGTCGGGTGACGCCAGAAGGGGAAATAGAAAGGTGCGAAAGAGGCAGTTGACGCTGGGCCTTGGTCAGAGAGTGACGGACATTTTTGTGGTTCCCTTGTCATTGAATGTGGAATAGGGGTTATAGTGATTTAGGCTAGTGGACATAATTATAATTCTGGAGTTGTTTAGTGTCCAATGATATTATTGTCAGGCCATCGGGTATCCCAGGGGGTGTGCAACTCCTCATATCTGGATAATGGTCTACATTTAGGCAACCAGAATAGATTGGTTCTTGACATCGTTGTTTTGTAGCCTACCTGCAGCAGTGCCAGTACACGTACTGCTCTTCCTACCTGGGAACATTACCTTCCGGGGATCTTGCCAAGTTCTGTCGCTGTCATACCTCTGATGTGCCTGTCCAGTGGAAGCGTACCAACGCCTCTGTCGTGACCCAGCAAATTTACTGTGCTGAAGAGTGAAGCCTGCTGATCTCAGTGTTCCTGGAGTACACTGTGCTAAAGATTGCTGGAATCCTGAAGTGCCACATTGAAATGATCCTGACTGGGATATTTTACGTATCATAGTGCCGAAAAACAGTAACGATATTGGTTGGCACATAGACTTGTGGATTTATGATCCTGATATTTTTTGGTGGACAGTGCTGTGAAAGCATCGTGTAGAACAGTGTAGCCGCCTGGATAGTGGTTGCAGTACCATGCCAAAGGACAGTATTGTATTTGCTGGCACACAGACTTATGGAGAAGTCTGATTTTCTGGACTTATATTTTTTGCCGTTGGATGTTTCAAGTAGGAGTTACGTTTGTCCATCTTCATTTTCATCACCAGTGCTGAGAAGTTACGGGGTCAATCATCGCTGGAGTGTCAGTTAAGTTTTTGTTTATAATTTGTGTATGCTATGCTTTATTGTTGTTTCTTGTTTTTTCTCTAAATTTTCTTTTCTGTCTATTAATCTTATTCTTTAGAGTAGGATAGTCCTATTTCTTCATCTGCTTCTTGAAGCTTGCTTAGTAATTTTTTGTAATTTCTTTCCTTTTGTTCTGTTCTTTTTTCCTACTTTCTTTCTAGAACTTAGTCTGGATGTTTATATGGGGTTAGTTAGTTAGGTGGGATCTTCCACTCTATTTCCTATTACTTGGGGCATTGGTATTATTTCTGTTATTATTGGTTATATGTTTAGGTAGTGTTTACTTTTGACTGGAGTGAGTGGATAGTGGTTAGTGAATGGAGAGATAGCTCTCATAGCACTTCAGTTGTTAAGTGAAGTTGATAAGTTGTTTGGATCTATTGTATAATATTATATTTGTGTGTTCAAGGGTGGATGGGGGGCGAGTTCGTAATTCAAGCTAGGTCCTAACGGGTGTGGAAAAGATTGAATTAGACTGATTTCTTTCTAGGGAGTGGCTGTGTATGTTTAGTGGTGGAGTAAGGCAGACAGTTTTCCTGCTACTGCCCTATTTAACATTCTAAGTCCTGTTAGTGTTTGGTGTATTGGTGCAGTTTGTATTGACATTGTCTTGCACATTCAGTAATTCTTTTGTTGTGTTTAAGTGGTGTGTTCTCTTGTTCCATCTTTCTATCTTGTAAATACGTTTACAGGGATCCCTTGTTTTCGTTCGTGCACAGTCACGCATTGTATATATTAATCTACCTCTGCTGTACTTTGTTTATCATCTTATTCCTTGTGACTGGGATTTTTGTTTTGTAGTGTTTAGTTCATGTTTTTTCATCTGTGTAGTGCTCATTTTCCGAATAGAAACACTTATATAAGACAGATTAGTAATAATTAAAAGTATTATCTAAGTATAGCACCAGTGTGGTGCCAGTAACAGACTTTGGAGTAAAAGCTGATTTATGGTCAAGTTGGTACACTGGTGTCATAGCACCAGGGAGTTTCATCAGCTGTTATACAACTGTCGACTATTGTAAGGGTCTTTGAGTGTATCACAGAGACTAAGTGGTCAGAAGGACTAAATTTTCAGAGTGAGGAGACAGTAGCCAAGTGGCAAAGTAAGACTATAGTTATACAATAAAAGGTAAATGTGGATGATGTGTATACAGTGAGAGGTCAGGTGGTATATACTTACATGCATATATATGTGTAAATTGGAGAAGTGATATCAATATTTACTATTATTACTGCATATTTTGTAAGCAGAGAGTTATCTGGTGATATAAGTGAAGTATGTACGACTGAGTAGTGGCATAGAAAAAAATCTATAGCCAGTGATAATAGTGAGTATTCTGAGTGTACATCATGGACCTACAGGCTTTCATTCAGATAGGCAAGGAATGTGGGTACACCCAGAAAGAACTGATGGATTTTGCTGAAGCCAAATTTTATTCAGTTGAAAATCAAAAAGCTTTGGAGAGGGAAAAGAAGTTGAGAGAAGATAGAGAATTGGAAGAAAAGAAGATAGAGCGAGAATTGCAAGAAAAGAAGATGGAAAGAGAGTTAGAATTAGAGAAGGAGAGAATGAGGATTGAAAAGGAAATAAAATTAAAGAAACTGGATGTGGGTGCGAGTGGTCAGAACTCGACTCCTGGGGGGTCCCATCGTCCCTTTAGACTGCGTCTGCCAAATTTTGATGAGAAAATTGACAGTTTAGATTTTTTCCTTGAGAGGTTCGAGGCTGAATGCGTGGCCTGGAGGGCTGACAGAGATCAGTGGCCATCTCTGTTATTGACTTTGCTAGTGGGGCCGGCATGGAGACTTTCTACAGCCTCCTGCTAGAAGAAAGGGCCAATTACGACAAAGTAAAGGAAAGGTTGCTCCGGAAGTTCCGTCTGACTGCTGACGGGTACTGGACGCATTTTAGAAACGCAATGCCAAGTGCAGACCAAGACTTCGAGGACTTTACCTCGAAGATAAAACTTATGTTCAATAGATGGATTGAGATGGAGGGGATAAACAAGGACTATAATGGCTTGCGAGATTTGATGCTGCGGGACAAAGTCCTGTCCTCATGTTCTACTGAGTTGGTGGCGTTTCTCCAAGAGCGCCAGCCAAAAGTAATCGATTCTATGGCCCAATTGGGGTACCATTATGTCCTTGCCCATCCGGGCAAACCCATCCATTGTTCTGAGCTGTCTGACGCCTTAATTGTTGACGTAGGCAAGGTTCAGAGACAGCCATGTCAACATCAGTCAGGCGATACAAACAGGTGCCATAAGCAGCATGACGTTGGGTCCTCCAGTCCCAATCAACCACACAGAGGGAATTACGGTAATCTCCAATCCCATCGGAATAGCCGGTCGAACTGGCATAACCGACAAGTTAAAAGTTATAGCGACGGAGGGTAGCGCCAAACGTGAAAACAGGTACACTTTGAGGACTCTCGGGATGAAGATCGGTTTTGGGACAAAACAAAACAATCCAAGCAGAGGAGTGGATCCTCACAGAGTCGATCATCTGACTCAGATGCGCGGTCTTCGTCATCGAAGGGTTCCAGTAAGAGTCCACATGATGAGCCGAAATAGGAGCGCATGTGTACTAATTGTGGTGGCAGGGGTCATTATGCTGACATATGCACCACCCCGATCGAAAATGCGAATTCCGCGGTGGTGTTGGACACAGTCAACAGCGAGGACTGTGCAGGGTGTCACCCTCTGTTCCATGCGAACGAGAGGTTAGTGCTACAATGCAGGCATACGGCACCATGTCTGTCGGCAGTCCATGAGACTGGCAAGATGATTCTCCACGAAGGCAAGGTGGAGAATAGACCAGTCCGGGTGTTGAGGGACACTGGATGCACCACAATTGGGGTGCGTCGGTCGTGTATCGATGACTCCTGCCTTACAGGCAAAACGGTAAAGTGTACTACATTTGGGGGCAAAGTGGAGTCTTACCCCCAGGCATGCATCAATGTGGACTCCCCGTTTCTGTCGGGGAGAGTGAATGCGTTCGTCCTCGAGGATCCGATTGCAGATTTAATCATCGGCAATGTACGGGGAGTGCATAGTGCCGTGGGTGTGGTTGAAGCAGAGGCTCCGCAACACCAAGGTCCCGAGGCGGATGATCAGGGGGTGACGATTTGCCACCTGACAAGAAGGTACATCGTAGACGTGATTCGCGGCGATTAGCAAATGACATGATTGGGAGCAGTAGGAACTTATATGGGGGTCCAATAGCTGGTGATCACACAGTTTGGGTGCGTAATGTTCCCCTGGGTGCTAGTTGGCGCACACTCAGACGGGTGTTTGATAAAGTTGCACCAGTAAAATTCGTCGAGGTATTGTCATTACGAGACAATACCAAGGTTGCGCAGGTAACTTTCATGAATAGGTGGGGTGCTCGTGATGCAGTAGGGTGGATGCACATGTCGTTGCTTCACAACCACCTGCTGATAATCCAGCAATAGTAGGGTTAGGCCTTGGGTTCATGTTCAATGGGGTGTTACGGTTGACGCGAACCAAACCTTGGAGTCTGACCCACTCTCCCAGTTCTATTTTGATAGGAATATATGGGTTTTGTAAACTTGTAAATATTGTATGATGCCTTACAATGCATGTTTATGCTGTAATATGTTATGCTTTACAATGTATGTATTATGATTCCATAAAGGCAACCTGAACTAGAATCGAATATAATGTATATTTATAGCATGTACAAATGATTGTCTATACTATGAGATTGCTTACTGTTGTGGATGCCTATATGAGAATAACTATGAGCGTACGATATATTGTGTTTTGTAAGACCAGGTGTGGACAGTCATTGTTATTTTTCACAACTACCAGTACCTGGGGTGGCTTATTTCATGCTCATTTAGTGTTTGGTGGATAGGTTGAGTAGGCATGAACGACAATGGTGGTGGAGAACCATGGCACTCTCTAGACAGATAAGGAGGTGCTTGCATGGCATAGATTCGTCCCAACTCCATACAGGGTCGGGCGAGGACTCCTCCGATTGAAGAAAATTATGTTTTCTTTCTTAGGGGGGGGGGGGGGGGGATGTCACGGCATATTTAGAAAAATAGATTGGGGACATCGTTATCAGCGAGTTTTGGCAACGCTGATAACATTTTGAAAAACCGGTTAGTCGGGTGACACCGGAAGGGGAAATAGAAAAGCGCAAAAGAGGCAGTTAACACTGGGCCTTGGTCACAGGGTTGCCATATTGGCTTTTTAAAAGCCAGATTTCAGAAATCTGGCTTTTTAAAAATGTGATTGGCGTTAGAAAATTAATTTGGCTTTTTGGCTTTTTCCTGACTTATTTACTTGTTAAAATTATCTGCACGAAAATTACAAACCATCCTTTTTCGAAATCAATTTCCTTTAAGAGAAATGTTTTTTGGTCATTGACAATATTTCTGCCGCAAAGAATCTGGGCAAATAGGCGCCAACCGGGGCTCTGATATAACCAAATAGGTTGAAAGGAACGAGCCTTGCCAGAAGAAGGCAACAAATAAATAAAATAGCCAACCGTCGCTCCAGTTTGTCTGGTGTCTCGGACCTCCGAAGTGTTTGGAAGTGATTTATAATTATAATCATACTAATCTGCCGTGAATTGTATACTTTCCATATGTAATAACGTTTTGTGGTGAAACTGTGACACTTCGGCTGTTTTTATAAATCATTTATTATCAACAGTCATGGCCATGTTGTCAAATAAATGGAAAGCTTCTAACGATAGCAATGTTAAGTACAAAAGCAAATGGGAAGAAACATTTGTATGGGTCCAAAAGGCTGCTGATGGGTCGGATGCAGCTTATTGTAAATTGTGCCACTGCAACCAAGAATTAGCAGCAACCTCTCAAATCATGAAAAATCGGAGAAACACAAGCGGAGAACTCCATTACAATGCCAGACGCAACTTAATTTAAGAAAGACTCCTAGACAAGATACGGATAAAGTTAAGGCAGTACAGCTGCAAATTGCTGTAAGCATGACGTGCCATTGTGCGATACGTACAGTTGACCACCTGAGTGAAATCATGATAGCACATGGGCATGGGAGTACACTTGAGCACATAAAGTTACACAGAAGTAAATGTGCATGCTTAGTCAAAAACATCATGTCGCCTGCACTGAAAACTGATCTCATTGATGACTTTCAGAACAAGAAATATGCCATCATTTTAGATGAATCTACTGACATTTCAACACAAAAACACTTGTGCATGTTAGTTAGATTTTTTTTTGTGATAGGAGAAAGGAAATTGTAACTGGATTTATAGGTTTAATTCCGGTGCAAGAGGCTACAGGAGAAAAGATATTCAATTTGATTGACGAGGAAATAAAAAGATGTGGCCAGAGTCTTGCAAATTGCATTGGTTTTGCAACGGATGGTGCATCAAACATGGTTGGGTGCAACAACTCGTTGCGGTCTAGACTAAAAGCTGTATCTCCTTTCTGTGTGCAACTCAAATGTATCTGTCATTTGCTGGCACTGTGCATTCAATATGCAGTATCCAAGCTACCATCAAATTTTGGATTTTTACTGTCAGAAATACCCATTTGGTTTCGCCGTAGTGAATTAAGACGAGAAGCATATAAAGAATTGTTTTCTGTGATGAACACAACTACAGAATTTGAGCCAACCCGAACTGCCCCCCTTCCCTTTGAAAAACCTTCATTTACGCAGTGGCTTGTGCGTGGAAAGGTTATGTTTAATATTTTGATGAATTGGGAAGAGCTAAAGGCTTATTTCACTTCTGCTGAACTAGCCCAATCACAGTTTGATACAAAATTCAAAGCAAGACTTCTAAAAGAAATTTTGTCAGACTACAAAAACTACTTGTTCTTTGAGTTTGCAACCCTCTTGTGCAGGAATTTAAAAGACTGAACAGCCTTTTTCAGCAAACCAAAGCTGATCCTCATGAATTGTACCAACAAATATTCTTACACCAGAAGAGTCTTCACAACAGACTGTATTATGCCAAAAGACAGAAACAAAAATATTCATCAAGTTGATTTTGGTGTAAAATTCTTAACAGCATGTAATAAGTTCCTACAGCAGAACAACAGTGCTTAGGCTGATCTAGAAATAAAAAATGTCAAAGAAAGATGTATGTCGATGCTAGAAGAAGCTCTCAGTCAAGTGTCGGCGAGAGATACATTTGAAAGTTTATCAAAATTGAGCCTTTTGAAAATTTTAAATCAAATTTCAAGGCCTATGTTTTCCGAGTTACCCTTTATACACCATGCAGGAAACAACGTCAGCAAAATTGAAGAACAATACAGACAAATGCCTTTTGTCGATTGGAAAGAAGAAGCTCCATTTAAGAAAGATGGACTCCCTGTAGACACTGAACAGTTTTGGATTGGTGTACTTCAGCATCAGGCATTTAAAGAGCTCGCCACCTTTGCCCTTACTTGCCTAATAACCAGTGGCGTATTCTCTATGTGTGCTGTGCATGCTGCGCACACCTATGCCCGAAGGAAAATAAAAATTTAATTTATTATTCTATAAAATATTTCTCTTCTAAAGTTCTGCTTTCGGACCGCACGCATCAGGATAACGGATTTTCCCGCATAGAATCTACGAGTATATCTAGTTTCAGTTTCCCAGACGCGTTTTATAGTGCAGTTTTCATTGGTTGGTTACAATCGCCCGAAGTTTCTCGGGTAATTCCGTCACAATGTGTGCTGCACCTTTCGGATTTACGTCTGAAGATTGGTTTGTGTGGATCGGGGTCATGGCCAGATACGTCAAAACAATACGAACATGCATGCGGTGGCCTTGCAGCTCTCGAGTTGTAAAAATCGGCTGTGTCCGTCCAGGGTTTTTTGTGATTAATTTTTGTTAGTTGCCGGGAATGCAGATTATTACAGTGACACTGAGTTTCAAGTTGTAAGTTAATTAGTATTTCGGAGATAATTGACATAAAACCCTAATAACTATCGTTGCGTAATTGAATATAGTTGGTTTTTAAATTAAGAGGGGAAGAAGTTAAATAGTAGGCGTACATATTCATTTTAAGTAGCAGCACGCCTAGCTCGCAGTACCAGGATACGCCACTGCTAATTACCCCTGTCAGCAATGCTGTAGTTGAGAGGATATTTTCTCTTGTATCCTCTGTTAAAACAAAGGCAAGAAACAGAATGCAGCTGAATCTTCTTGATGCAATTGTGAGAATCAGGGCAGAACTATTGCTTTCAAGCAAATGTTGCAAAGACTTCACTGCATCTCCATATATTCTAAAAGACTTCACATCGGACAAGGTTTATGCCGTGTGTTCCACTCATTCCAGTGGGGAGGATAGTAATGACCTGGATCTGGAGCTTTTCATGTGATGTGAGTATGAAAAATACATTAAAATGTGTTTGGCTCTTTTTTGGCTTTTTTCTAATATTGTTTGGCTTTAAATTAAAATTTCGATCTGGCAACCCTGCTTGGTCAGAGAGTGACGGACATTTTTGTGGTTCCCTTGTCATTGAATGTGGAATACGGGTTATAGTGATTTAGGCTAGTGGACATAATTATAATTCTGGAGTGGTTTAGTGTCCAGTGATATTATTGTCAGGCCATCGGGTATCATTTGCCAGTGGATTGGTTTTTCCATTGTGTAATTTCCAGTTCGCCATAGTGAGCGATTGTTCAGTACTAAGTTTGTGTAGTGCTGTTTACTGTCATGTGTTAGGAGTATTTTGATATATTACTTCGAGAAGTTTCTCAGGCAGTATTTTATGTATTCCATATTGTTTCAGCCGTGTGTAGCTATACTGTGTGTAGTGCTTAATTAAAAGGGAATTCCTGTAGAAAGTGTTATCTTCCTGTGTCAACCGTTTCATGTTGTGGTCGTATCCTTAGATAATGAGCCAAGTATTAAATTAGCATCAATGTTAAATCCACAGCAGAAATAGAGGAGTTGACAGTAATAAAAGGGAAAGGTGACTTTAATCAACAAAATTGTCATGTTTAAAAGCACAAAAATTATACAGTGGTTGGAAATTTATGCATCTGAGAAAAACCCCCGTACATTTATTCCTGTGTGAACACACCCCCTACTTTGCATTTATTCCTGTGAGAACACACCCCTACTTTATTTATAATCCTGTGAGAACACACCCCTTACTTTTATTCCTGTGAGAACACACCGCCTACTTTACTTTTATTCCTATGAGAACACACCCCCTACTTTACTTTTATTCCTGTGAGAACACACCCCCTACTTTACTTTTATTCCTGTGAGAACACACCCCTACTTTTATTCCTGTGAGAACACACCCCCTACTTTACTTTTATTCCTGTAAGAACACACCCCTACTTTTATTCCTGTGAGAACACACCCCCTACTTTACTTTTATTCCTGTGAGAACACACCCCCTACTTTACTTTTATTCCTGTAAGAACACACCCCTACTTTTATTCCTGTGAGAACACACCCCCTACTTTACTTTTATTCCTGTGAGAACACACGCCTTACATTTATTCCTGTGAGAACACACCCCCTACTTTACTTTTATTCCCGTGAGAACACATGCCTTACATTTATTCTTGTGAGAACACACTCCTTACTTTACTTATATTCCTGTGAGAACACACCCCTTACTTTTATTTAAATGAGAACACACCCATTACTTTTATTCCTGTGAGTACACACCCCCTACTTTACATTTATTCCTTTGAGAACACTGCACTAATCAATATCATAGTTGATGTTTGTTACCAGTACATGTTGTTTATAACTCTCAGGTCCTTACCATCTATGTTGATGAATTCTAACATTTTTATAATTTTCTCACATGTTACTATCTCAAGTGCCTTATTGTTGTGTATAAAGCACAGGTATGGATAGATTATAGGTAGAAGTTTTAATTTTAAAAGTTGATTAAAAAAAACACAGTTTGCATTTGACAGCTCAGAATCATTCAGAAGAAAATTAATATGGCAAAGACTAGAATGTGACATTGAACATACTACCATTAAACATGTATCACTCTTCCTTATATTTTCAGTTTATTATATTTTTGTTTCACCATTATTAAAAAAACAAAAAGCTTTCAGTGAAATTTCTTGTGATATCAATATCTCAAATAACCAGCATGTAACTAAATGTCTAAGGTTTTGTTACATATAATTCACTTTTTTCTTTTCAGATTGCAAAAAAAAAAAAATATGGAACAGAAGATCCCATTCTTGGATCGAAAAATAAAACAGGACATCTGTACAGATTTTAAAGTAAATTTTCTTTGTAATTCTTGATAATAAATTATTATACAGCCAAAGTAAGTTAAACTGTTAAAATATTGTCTTTTTTAAACATTTTATTACTTATTGCTGGGTTCTTTGTGTTTTTTTTCTGTAACAGTGTCATATATGTAAATGTAATGTAAGCTCTTCATGAGGGACAGAAACATAAAACAGTTGAGAAACGAAAACAATTTACATACATATAAATTTATCATGCAGTTGTCAAACTGGGGCATTGTTTAAGATGAAAGCAGTTTCTTTCAAACTTGAATATGTTCAATATTTTGTTTTCAGGGACACACAGTGAAGATAGAAAGTGACGGTGAGGAAGATGGTCATGTTCCTGCAGGGAGAGAGAGTATGAGGACCAGTTCCACATCTGTATATCCTGCTGGGGACAATTTACTCAGTAATGCTTTACAACTTTTTAACATAAATGTAACCTGTACTCAATATGTTACCAACAAATATAAATGTTATTTATGCTGTTGATGAGACAGGTCTGTATTACAGAGCTGGCATTTGCTGATGATGTTGCCCTGATTGCTAAATCAGAGGCAAATCTCCAATCCAACCTGCAAGTCTGGAAGGAAGAGCTGGAGAAGAGAGGGATGGTCATAAGCAGCTCTAAAACAAAATCCATGGTGATATCACGAGAAGAAAGAAGACATCAGATTAAACTGGGAGAACAGGTCCTGGAGTATGTCGACCACTTTAAATACCTCGGAGCTGTTATAAACTGGAAGGGAGGCATCAAAGAAGAGTTGGCCACTTGAAAGCATCAGCTGGGAGACTTTTTCAGGCCATAAATCGAGGATTCCTCAGCAAGAGAGAGGTATCTGAGAAAACGAAAATGGCTGTATACCACTCCACCTATGTCCCAGTCTTGATTTATGGATGCGAGTCATGGGCAGCGACTACAACCCACAAAAGCCAAATCCAAACCTCAGAAATGAGTGTAGTGTGAGGTTTTTATTGGCTCTAGGATCAGAATAGTACTGACAATACAGAAGTAAAATTTCTGCAGAAAAAATGGTGGTGTCCCAGTATATGAGAGAACTACTGGTATCACAAATTAGTTACGGCTGTGAATGATCTGATCTTAAAAAATTAGTAGAGAGGAGACAGTCATAAAATGCCACCCCCGCTGTGTAACTAACTGTCATATAAAAAAAAACAAGGAAACAGATTTCACTTAACAATTATAAAATTGACAAGTCATTCAAATACAATTTCCTTATTATTTATTTAGTATATACACTATCTACTCTTGTGCTGAAGGGTGGATGTTGGAAGATGGAATGTACTGAATTGGGAGGCATTCATTTGACATGTGAACCAGATGTCCGGTCCATTGTAGCTGTGCTTTCTGAATCAGTGTAAAGACATTGGGCATATTTGCTCTTGATAGAACCTAGGTATCTGGGATCTCTTCCTGCCATCGAATGTTTAGCTTGTGACACAGGCAGGTTGTATGGAAGTGATTTAATTTTCTAGCATGTCTAGCGTAAACGGTCCAACTCTCACTGGCGTATAGGAGAGGATGACGGCACCGTATATCTTCAGTTTGGTGTTGACGCTGATACTTCTACGTTCCCACACTGAGGATTGCAGTCTTCCTAATGCAATATTGGCCTTTGCTATTCTGTTAGCCACCTCATCGTCAATGTTGACTAGTCTTGAGAGTGTGCTTCCCAGGTATGTGAACTTATCCACAGCCACCAGTCTCTGTCCCCCCACTGTAATTGTTGGCTCCTTGTACGGTTTACCTGGGGCTGGTTGGTACATAACCTCAGTTTTCTTGACACTTACAGGCCTCAGGTTTCCCCTCCTTATATGTGTATTCATTCAGACTCTAGAATAAAGGGTTGTTGACATTGTCTTTCTTGAGGAATTCAACATTTCATGTCCTCTTATATTTGACATATGTACGAGGCGTGTTCAAATGAAACCCGCCCGTGCTGCGCCAAGTGGACATTTGTAGGAGGAGCATGATGACGTCACATCTGACGTAATAAACACATACGCATGTACAAGTGTGTAAGTGTTCATTCTCCTAGTATTCATTGTTTGTGCTGCAGACCGTTAAAATAATGGCCGGTGTGATACGGAATCCGTCCAAGGTCGATCAGCAAGTGGTGATCCAGTTCCTAACAGCCGAAGGATGTCGACCAGTCGACATTCATTGCCGAATGAAAGCAGTGTATGATGACAAAAGTGAAAGACTCGGCATGAATGTTTCGAGAAGGATGTCAGTTAATGAAAGATTTTCCGCGGCCAGGTCAGGTGCATATTGTTGCGACAGAAGAAGCCATCATCGAGATTGATGCAGCAATACGGGTGGACCGTTGTCTGAGCTTACATTTGCTAGCAGAGGAATTCACTGTGTCTCTTGGGACAGTTCAAATGGTGGTTAGGAAGAAACTGAAGTATCGAAAGGTGTGTTCACAATGGGTCCCACGGATGCTGACCGATCACCATAAGGAAGAACGCATGGGGTGAAGTTTGAACCACCTGCTGCATTACGAAGAGGAGGGTGATGCATTTCTGTTGTGCATAGTGGCAGGCAATGAGTCATGGTGCCACCACTTTGAGCCATGCAGCAAAACAGCGAGCATGCAATGGAAACATCCCAGATCACCAAAACCCAAAAAATTCAAGTCACAGATTTCCGCTGGTAAGGTTATGCTGACCACATTTTTTGACCATGAAGGGCTTCTATTGGTAGACTTTAAAGAGCCTGGCGTGAACATCAATGCCATCCGCTACAAAGACACACTAGACAACCTGCATACAGCCATCAAGAATAAATGACCCGGCATGCTTTCGCGTGGTGTGATTCTGTTGCACGACAATGCTCGTCCACATGTTGCGAACATTGTGCAGGAAGTGTTAGCAAGGAAAAGGTGGGAAGTTCTGCCACACCCAGCCTACAGCCCCGATCTGTCACCATGTGACTTTCATTTGTTTGGACCGTTAAAAAAATCTCTAAAGGGACAACGATTCGACTCCGATGCAGACGTCAGGGCCTCAGTGACCAAATGGTTCAATAAGCAACCAAAGTCATTTTTCTCGCACGGCATCTGCAGTCTACCCAAGCAGTGGGATGCGTGTCTGAATGCCTATGGTGACTATGTCTAAAGAACCCCAGTGAGTACTTGCTTCATAACAATTGCTGTATTTAATTCTACTACTCCTGCTGATGTACCTTACATATATTTGTTATAAAGCCACTGGGATGGGTTTCATTTGAACATGCCTCGTATTTTTATTGAACTAAGGATGTGACTTTCAACAAATTCTACATTTCATGTCCTCTTATATTTGACATAAATTTTTAAAAAACTAAGGGTGTGGCTCAAAAGAGACAAGAGGAAGTGTATTGAGGAGTTGGCAAGAGAAGCAGAAGATGCTGCTGCCAAATGAAATATGAGAGAACTGTATAACTGCACAAAGAAGCTAACAGGGAAATACAAGCAAGCAAGTTGCCTCATAAAAGACAAGAATGGAAAACTGCTCAGCAATATACAAGAGCAAATGAAGAAGTGGATGGAATATTTGTAGGACCTTCTCAATAGACCAGCTCCACAAAACCCCTCAGACATCCAGCCAGCAGAAGAAGAGCTACAAATTAACGGTTAAAGACCAACGAAGGAAGAAATAAAGAAAGCCATAAAGCTTCTAAGAGATGGAAAAGTGGCTGGACCAGATGGCATTCCAGCAGAGGCCATGACAGCAAATATTGACACAGCTACAGAGATGTTATGTAAATTACTTGATAAAGTCTGGGAAAGGGAAGAGGTACCAGCAGAATGAAAGGAAGGGTATCTGGTTAAGTTGCCTAAGAAAGGAAATTTACAAGAGTGCTCAAATTATAGAGGAATAATGTTACTATCAGCACTAGGAAAAGTATTAAACAGGATTATCCTCAAGAGATTAAAATAGTCCAAAGACAGGAAACAGAGATGAACAAGCAGGTTTTCAACAAAACAGATCCTGTACAGACCAGATAGCAACTTTGAGAATAATAGTTGAACAAAGTCTGGAATGGAATTCACTACTATACATCGGATTTGTGGACTACGAAAAGGCATTTGACAGTGTAGACAGAGAATCACTTTGGAAATTGATGAGGCATTATGGAGTTCCCCTGAAGATAATCAAATCAATAAAGAAAATATATGAAGACATGACATGCAGAGTTCTTCATGAAGGACAGCTTGCAGAACCATTTGGGATAAGAACGGAAGTGCTACAGGGATGCCTCTTGTCTGCATTTTTTTTTACTAGCAATAGACTGGGTTATGAGAACATTGACAACACACAACAGAAATGGAATCCAGTGGACTCTGACTAAGCAGTTTGATGATCTGGATTTTGCTGATGACTTGGCTATTCTGTCCCATAACCATAATCAGATGCAGGACAAATTGAAAACACTCGATGAGAGGTCATGGCAATTGGGTCTGAAAATACACAATGAAAAGACAAAAATAATGAGAATAAATGCAGGTAAATATAACATGGTTGAACTTGAAGAAACGCCATTACAAGATGTAGAATTGTGCACATATCTTGGTAGTAATATAGACAAAGTTGGAGGGACAGACAGTGATATCAAAATAAGAATACAAAAAGCAAGAGTAGCTTTCATAGAAAATATATGGAGATCAAGAGAAATGGGATCCAACACAAAAATAAAAATCTTCAACTCAAATGTGAAGTCAGTCCTATTATATGACTCTGAAACATGGAAAACAATAAAGGCAACAACCAAAAAGCTACAGACTTTCATAAATGTGTGCTTGCGTAGAATAGAAGGATTAAAATGGTATGACAAGGTTACCAATATGGAACTAATGACATGAACCAGACAGGTGTCAGTTTAACTTACTTACTTACTTAGTCGTTCCCCTTCTACCGTGAGTTTAACAAGAGATGAGAATAAGATGATGGCGATGGATAGGACAAACACCGAGGAAACCTGTTGATAGCATTACAAGGTAGTCCTTGTTCTGGAACCCCCAGGGCAAGAGAGGCAGAGGTAGACAAAGTAGCACATGGAGAAGAGAGCTGGAAACAGGTGAAAATGATGAGGAGAACGCGGAGAAAACTTGAGATGATGGCATGTGACAGGAGGACTTGGCATGTGTTTGTTGAAGGCCTATGATCCTTGGAGAGTGGAGGGTTATGATGAAGAGCATGGCTGTCAACAAAAGGCATTTATGTCTTTCTCATCACCCATGAGCACCTCTAGGAGCATAGACTTTCAACAAACTTTTGTCAAGTCTTCCGGTCCTGTGTCAAATCTTCCGGTCCTGTGTCAAGTCTTCCTGTCCTGTGTCAAGTCTTCCTGTCCTGTGTCAAGTCTTCCTGTCCTGTGTCAAGTCTTCCTGTCCTGTATCAAGTCTTCCTGTCCTGTGTCAAGTCTTCCTGTCCTGTGTCAAGTCTTCCTGTCCTGTGTCAAGTCTTCCTGTCCTGTGTCAAGTCTTCCTGTCCTGTGTCAAGTCTTCCTGTCCTGTATCAAGTCTTCCTGTCACGTGTCATCAGCTCAAGGTCTTTCCATGTCTTCATCACCCTCTTCTTGTCTGTCTCCAGTAATCTTCTCCATGTGTCCTTGACCTTCCTCTAGACTTGTAGGAATGCTGTCAACAAGTTTTCTCAGTGTGTTTCATGTCAGTCTCCAGTATCTTCTCATCTCTGGTTCCACTGATGCTTGTCTGGTAGTTGTCATCAGCTCTCAGTGTGTTTCCTGTCAGTCTCCAGCAACTTCTAATGTTTGGTCCTACTGATGCTTGTCTGGTATTTATCATCAGTTCTCAGTGTGTTTCCTGTCAGTCTCCAGCATCTTCTCATCTCTGGTTCCACTGATGATTGTCTGGTATTTGTCATCAGTTCTCAGTGTTTCCTGTCAGTCTCCAGCATCTTCTCATCTCTATTTCCACTGATGCTTGTCTGGTATTTGTCATCAGTTCTCAGTGTGTTTCCTGTCAGTCTCCAGCATTTTCTCATCTCTGGTTCCACTGATGCTTGTCTGGTATTTGTCATCAGTTCTCAGTGTGTTTCCTGTCAGTCTCCAGCATCTTCTCATCTCTGGTTCCACTGATGCTAGTTTGGTATTTGTCATCAGTTCTCAATGTGTTTCCTGTCAGTCTCCAGCATCTTCTCATCTCTATTTCCACTGATGGTTGTCTGGTATTTGTCATCAGTTCTCAATGTGTTTCCTGTCAGTCTCCAGCATCTTCTCATCTCTATTTCCACTGATGCTTGTCTGGTATTTGTCATCAGTTCTCAGTGTGTTTCCTGTCAGTCTCCAGCATCTTCTCATCTCTGGTTCCAATGATGCTTGTCTAATAGTTGTCATCAGTTCTCAGTGTGTTTCCTGTCAGTCTCCAGAATCTTCTCATCTCTGGTTCCACTGATGCTTGTTTGGTAGTTGTCATCAGTTCTCAGTGTGTTTCCTGTCAGTCTCCAGCATCTTCTCATCTCTGGTTCCACTGATGCTTGTCTGGTATTTGTCATCAGTTCTCAGTGTGTTTCCTGTCAGTCTCCAGCATCTTCTCATCTCTGGTTCCACTGATGCTTGTCTGGTAGTTGTCATCAGTTCTCAGTGTGTTTCCTGTCAGTCTCCAGCATCTTCTCATCTCTGGTTCCACTGATGCTTGTTTGGTAGTTGTCATCAGTTCTCAATGTGTTTCCTGTCAGTCTCCAGCATCTTCTCATCTCTGGTTCCACTGATGCTTGTCTGGTATTTGTCATCAGTTCTCAGTGTGTTTCCTATCAATCTCCAGCATCTTCTCATCTCTATTTCCACTGATGCTTGTCTGGTATTTGTCATCAGTTCTCAGTGTGTTTCCTGTCAGTCTCCAGCATCTTCTCATCTCTGGTTTTATGAATGCTTGTCTGGTAGTTGTCATCAGTTCTCAGTGTGTTTCCTGTCAATCTCCAGCATCTTCTCATCTCTGGTTCCCCTGATGCTGGTCTGGTAGTTGTCATCAGTTCTCAGTGTATTTCCTGTCAGTCTCCAGCATCTTCTCATCTCTGGTTCCCCTGATGCTGGTCTGGTAGTTGTCGTCAATTCTCAGTGTGTTTCCTATCAGTCTCCAGCATCTTCTCATCTCTGGTTCCACTGATGCTTGTCTGGTAGTTGTCATCAGTTCTCAGTGTGTTTCCTGTCAGTCTCCAGCATCTTCTCATCTCTGGTTCCTTGAATGCTGGTCTGGTAGTTGTCATCAATTCTCAGTGTGTTTCCTGTCAATCTCCAGCATCTTCTCATCTCTGGTTCTCCTGATGCTGGTCTGGTAGTTGTCATCAGTTCTCAGTGTGTTTCCTGTCAATCTCCAGCATCTTCTCATCTCTGGTTTTATGAATGCTTGTCTGGTAGTTGTCATCAGTTCTCAGTGTGTTTCCTGTCAATCTCCAGCATCTTCTCATCTCTGGTTCCATGAATGCTTGTCTGGTAGTTGTCATCAGTTCTCAGTGTGTTTCCTGTCAATCTCCAGCATCTTCTCATCTCTGGTTCCATGAATGCTTGTCTGGTAGCTGTCATCAGTTCTCAGTGTGTTTCCTGTCAGTCTCCAGCATCTTCTCATCTCTGGTTCCTTGAATGCTGGTCTGGTAGTTGTCATCAATTCTCAGTGTGTTTCCTGTCAATCTCCAGCATCTTCTCATCTCTGGTTCTCCTGATGCTGGTCTGGTAGTTGTCATCAGTTCTCAGTGTGTTTCCTGTCAATCTCCAGCATCTTCTCATCTCTGGTTTTATGAATGCTTGTCTGGTAGTTGTCATCAGTTCTCAGTGTGTTTCCTGTCAATCTCCAGCATCTTCTCATCTCTGGTTCCATGAATGCTTGTCTGGTAGTTGTGATCAGTTCTCATTGTGTTTCCTGTCAATCTCCAGCATCTTCTTATCTCTGGTTCCATGAATGCTTGTCTGGTAGTTGTCATCAGTTCTCAGTGTGTTTCCTGTCAATCTCCAGCAACTTCTCATCTCTATTTCCACTGATGCTTGTCTGGTATTTGTCATCAGTTCCACATTAGTGGTCTTGTCATAGCACTTCAATCCTTTTATTCTATGCAGGCATCCATTTTAAGACAGGATGTAGCTTCTTTGATTGTTGTTTTTGTTGTTCTCCAGGTTTCAAGTCATATAATAGGACTGACTTGACATTCGAATTAGAAGTTTTCAGATTTTTCTGTTGGATTTACGTTCTTTTGATCTCCGTGGTTTCCCAATACAATCAAAGCTCTTGTTGTAGCCTTTTGTAATCTTTTTTTTAAATGTTGTTGTCCATATTGCTGGGTGTATATATGATTCTGCATCTTGTTGTGATGTTTCTTCAAGAGCAATAATTTTATCATTTCCTGATGTTATTATCATTATGTTTGTTGTCCCCCTGTGTATTTTCAGACCCACTTGTTGCCACCTCTCATTAAGTATTTTCATTATGCCGTACATCTGATTACAGTTATAGGACAGGTGAACCAGTTCATCTGTAAAATCTAGATCATGAAGCTGTTTAATCAGAGTTGAACAGGTTTCTATTGCTTCTATTGCACTCCATTTCTTTTTATTTGTGAAAAATGTCAAGTCTTCTGTTAGCAAAAATAAAAATGAAACTCATAAAATTGTGTACAATGTAGTATAATAGCCCCTTCAGTGATAACTGACTATGGGAATGCGCCCCTGAGATGACAGCCCTCAGCTGCTTATTTTCGTGCTGCTCCTTTCGACGTTTTCTCCCCTTTGCTTGTTATGTTAGCCTCTCTTTGCCCAATCTGAGGTGGCACTGTAAATAGCATCGCCACTTAGTGCGATCGGCAGCTTCATCTTCCCATTTTGCTGGATCCATGTCCAGTGCCCTCATATCTCTCTTGCACACATCTTTGAACCTCAGCTGTGGTTGCCCAACTGTTCTCTTGCCATCTGCTAATTGTCCGTAGAAGATATCTTTTGGGATGCGACCATCTTCCATGCGGCGAACATGGCCAAGCCAGCGAAGTCTGCACTGTCTAAGCAGTGTATACATACTTTGAAGGCCAGCACGTGACAACACCTCGACATTTGTCACTTTATCTTTCCTCGCGATGCCGAGGATGCGGCGTAGACACCGTAAATGGAAGGTATTGAGCCTTCTTTCTTGCTTAGCATAGGTCGTTCAGGTCTCGCTGCCATATAGGAGTGTGCTGGGGACGCATGCATTATATACCGCAGCTTTGGTCTTCATTGAGAGTTTGGAGTTTCCCCAAACATGCGATGTGAGGCGGGCAAAGGTAGCTGCAGCTTTGCCAATGCGGCTGTCGATTTCTGTATCCAGTGAGAGTTTGTCATTGATGGTAGACCCTAGGTATGTGAAGTGGTGCACCACTGCCAATTCATAGTTATCGATAGTGATAACTGGTGCAGCACCCGCATCCTGACTCAGCACATTCATTTTCTTTAGACTTATTGTGAGGCCAAAGTCCTTGCATGCTTTAGTGAAGTGATTCATCAAGTTCTGAAGCTCTTGTTGGCTTTGAGTGAGACTGCAGCATCATCAGCGAACAACAAATCTCTTATAGTGACCCTTCTGATTTTTGTTTTTGTCTTCAGCCTTGAAAGATTAAACAGACAGCCATCTGACCTAGTGTGAAGGCATATTCCTTCAGTTGCATTTCTGAATGCATGTTCAATGTACTATATATAAGAAATAAGAGACAAAGTTTCAGTCACAGTATCCAACACATACCAATTACTCCAACAACTAGAGGATGAAGCCAAAATTGAAGACCACTGGCAACAAGTAAAAAAATATATGGAACAACATCATTTGAGAGGTACTGGGAAAAAGAGAACATCAGCACAAAGCATCGATAACAACATAAATGTTACAGACTGTCATAAATAGAAGCTTGCATAGAATATAAGGTTTGAAATGGTATTATAAAGACACAAATGTGGAACTGATGACAAGAACTAGACAAGTGCCAGTGGAACAAGAGATGAGAAAAAGATGCTGGCGATGGATAAGACACACTTTGAGGAAACCTGTTGATAGCATTACAAGGCAGTCCTTGTTCTGGAACCCCCAGGGCAAGAGAGGCAGAGGTAGACTAAAAAATACACGGAGAAGAGAACTGGATACAGAGGTGAAAGTGATGAGGAAAACATGGAAAGAACTTGAGCTGTAGACACGTGACAGGAGGACTTGGCATGTGGTTGTTGAAGGCCTATGTTGACATGTGACAGGAGGACTTGGCATGTGTTTGTTAAAGGCCTATGATCCTTGGTGAGCTAAAGTGTATATTGATTATTGACAGCTGTGGCATATAAAATATATAATTAAGTAGGGCTGTGTTTTTCGCCACAGTGTTTACCCCGATATGGGTCAACAACAAGCAATTGTGGGTACAGACGATATGACGTCATTAACTCATTTACATAGCGGATGCCAATTTGGTCATGCGCTGGAATATAAAACATCGGTGGGCATCCGTGATGTGTTCCGAGTATTTGTCAGCTCATTGGTGTGTGCTTTAAGTATGTCATGGATGTTGGTGGTAACAGACTTGTTCTGTTCATATATTAGGTGTTGCTGGGATGCCAGAATGCAGTGTTTCTGACAGGGAATATTATGCACACAGTTTATTAACAGTCATATTGTTATTTGCTAATTTAGGCGACCTGAGGCAGATTGTAGTACCACGTCCTCTAGATTGTATTACTGAGAGGCCATCAGTGGAAGAACATGGTGTAAGATATATATATATATATATATATAAATATATATATACTAGTCACAAAAAAGTAGGGGATATTTTAAGATGGTATGTATTATTTTACAAAAGAGTGGATTTCGTATTTTAATGGTTGTTCGGACATATCGAGCACGCTCTTCTCCACTCTCACGTGCAATATCATGTTGACCTGGTGACTCGTGATGAGTAAGCCAATCCCAAGAACAGAGGTGGGGCCCATCCGTAAAGATCACACATTATTCTTTTTCACAAAAATGCGTGTATCTCGGGTTTGATGAACACTACTCACCATGGACAGGTATAAAAAGACTCTGCAACAGATAAAATTTCTTTTCTTCATCATGGAACGTTTGACAGAACAGCAGAGATGGATAGGCATAGACATGTTGCAAATCGGAAGTCAGCAAGTGGATGCTGCTCAGAACCTCAATGTTTCACAGTCAGTTGTCAGCAGACTGTGGAACAGGTATCAAAATTTCTGCACAGTGGCTGATCTGCCTCGGACTGGCCGCCCAAGAGTCACTACACGCCACCAAGATCAACTTCTTGTTACTCAGGCCCTCAGAACTCGGACTCTAAATGCTACTCAACTTCAGCAACACCTTTAACAGACCACTGGGATCCGGGTCTGAACTCAGACAGTATGAAACCGTTTGCACCAAGTGCAACTGGCCCATGTCACCACAACACAGGCGAGCAAGAATGGATTGGTGCCAACGTCATCATCGGTGGACCAATCAACAGTGGGCATCAGTGATGTTTTCTGATGAGTCCTGTTTCGTTTTGGATTTTCATGATCGTCGAATACGTGTCTGGTGATGGCAAGGTGACCATTACCACCTCCTGCAACTGTTGTACACAACCGTTATGGGGGTGGCAGTGTAATGGTGTGGGCAGGCATCTGTATGAATGACAGGACCGACCTTCACATATGCCAGGTCAATATCACAGGGCTCTACTACCGTGACAACATCATCGAGCCTATCATTGTGCCATTTGCTCAACGGCACGGGCCAGATTTCATCTTCCAGGATGACAATGCACGTCCTCACTGTGCTCGCGTCGTCCAAGATCACCTTCAGATGCAGCATATCCGAACGTTACCGTGGCCGCCGATGTCCCCCGACCTGTCTCCTATTGAGCATTTGTGGGACCTCCTGAATAGAGGCATCCAACAATGTCCAGCCACTCCATAGACTCTTCAGCAGTTAGCCCAGGCCCTTCAGCAGGAGTGGCAGAGAATTCCTCAAGACAACATCAAAGGCTTATTTGCAGTATGAGACGTCGTTGCAATGCATGTTTAGAGGCAAACGGGGGCCCCACACGTTTTTAGAAATATTGGAATATTTTTGTGAAAATGAAATACCTACCCCGCCTTGGTTGCCAGTGCGACTAAAATCATGTGAGTAAAGCCATAACACTTCTTATACCGCAAATGTCTTGCTATGACGCTCAAGTTTACTTGTACGAAGGAATAAATGATCTAATTTGAAATATATTGTCTTTGGATAACTTTTAAATTCAATATCCCTTACTTTTTGTGACAGGTATATATGGATCCTGGTAAATGAATGACTGTATCATGACGTACTGGAGAGGTCGGGACACATGAAGATAAGATAATAATAATTAATTGTCTACATGGATAATTCAGTGACGAGCGTGAGAGTGTAAGACAAAACGTGACAGGACTGCTCTTTCAGTAGTTGTACTGAACACATTGTACTATTTGTTAGTGGATCCTCTGAATGTGCTATGCACAATGGAGCTTGTTATCACCCAATAAATATTTATATGCCTGTAGCCTGTGGTTTTCGTCAGTGCCTAAATAAGAGTTACTTTAGATTATTTATCCTCTCACATTCCATCACTTCAAGGTCACCTCCACTACCAAGGGAGCACTGCAGTCCATACATTCAAAAATAGGCACGCCACAACCACCAATCACAAACACTTTACTCAGTAACCAATGAGCAGCCTCAGAACACGCAAAAATTCTTCAAATTGGCATTGGCTGCCAAAGGGTGACAAGCTCAGCAACCCTTGTTCATCAATAGCAACAACCTCTTGTTAAGAAGAACAAAGTCTCTTCTTGTGAGTGTGTTGTTATATCAGTAAGCATTTTACTGAATTTATGCGACTATAAATAATATTTTTTTTCAAACATTCTTGTACTTTATAATAGCCATAACTGATTGTCAAAATGCATTAAAGAATCAGTCAGAATGTATGAAATAATTAAAATATATCATGTACTGTAATCAAAATTCAGGATCTGATGAATGTAAACAGGAGTGTAATGGAAGTTTCCAGAATCATAATGCTAATACTGAGGTGGGATGTTTTATGTACCATTGTTTAGGCAAACTAAATCAGCCAGTTAATTAACTTTCTATGGTTATATGTACCATTGTTTAGACAAACTGTATAAGCCAGTTAATTAGCCTTACATGTTGTATGTACTGATGTTTTGATAAACTACATCAGCCAGTTAATTAGCCTTATATGTTGTATGTACCATTGTTTAGATTAACTATATCAGCCAGTTAACTAGCCTTAAATGTTGTTCAGACAAACTGTATTTATTTTTGAAACAAACTGTTCAAATGGTTTTTTTGTGTTTGAAAGTTTACTGTGACCTTATAGGGTCTTATTTCATGTAGAACATAATTATGTGCTCTATATATTTCTATATGTGTGTGTTTATAAGTATGTACATGAGCATTTGTCTGTGCATGTATACATAAGTGTATGTGTTCATTTGTGTATGTGCATGTGAGTATGTCTTGATTGCATGAGTGATGGCAATAATGAGAACATGATTACAGAAAAACATCATCTCCTCTACATTTTAATATTGTGTATTACAACTACAAGTATTATTAATACAAAAAGAAATCTAAGTCCAACTAAAATCTCAATCTTCAACTCCAGTGTCAAGGCCGTTCAATTATATAGCTCTAGTTTATAGCATTCTGAAATGTCCATAGTAAAAGAGGTTTTGGGAGACTCAAAAACAGACATAGTAGAGAACTGGATACAAAAGTCAAAGATATAAGTCAATCATGGAGACACCTTGAGCTAATAGTATACAACAAGAGGAGTTGGCAGACATTTGTTGAAGACCTAGGCTGTTTAGAGAGCTAGAAGTGATAATGATGATGTGTCATAAATGCCAGGATTGATCAAAATTTGTTTCAGGCTGATTGTGACAACAGCTGTACTAAAACTGATGTACAGTATACTGACTTCTTGGACATGCCAGAAAGTCAACAACAGTTATGCTTATTTGAAGATGAGAAAGGTATGCATAATATCAATGTTATTATTTTAAATCCATATTTTGGCTACACAAGTTTACATGATTTCACTATCAGCACAGTATTTAATACTAAGCAGCGAGTGAGCCTTTCTTAAAAATTAAATCTATTTACAAATTTTAATTAAACTTGCTTAATGTATACATAATGGAGATAGAGGCTGTTCCTGCAGTAACCAGGGCAGTTATTATGTCACACTCTCAGTCCATGCTTTTAAAGGTTCAAAATGAATGTCTGTTGCATATAGAGGCTTTGATCTTGAGAAACTGGTGTGAATCTACTGTAAAAATCATTCAGGTGTATGACACTGTTGTACCGTGTGTATTGGGGCAGCTACAACAGTAGTTGTCACAGGAATGACTTATAAAATATTATGAAGAAAATCTCCAGAAATTGGCTCATTAAGAAAGAAAGAGACCTAATCAAGAGAGGGACAAGAAGAAGAGAATGCAAATGCATTTGATTGGATAATGTTTCCTAGTAAAGTATGGACAGTTTTCTATTTCCCCATGACCTTAGCTTCTGTCTTCAGATCCTGTAAAACAAAGAGCCCCTAATTCCATCTACATGTAGAATTTACCTATATGTAATTATTTAAAACCGACAGCATGAGTGACACATTAATGAACTAGATAATGATCAAATGATTATTGGGTTTATTAATTAAATATCTACATATATAGGGTTAGTAGTAATTAGAATATGATGATAGTGAAAGATAATTTACACAAAAACACACGGATGAGATATTAATATTGTAGTTAGTTACATGGAAGAATGAACCTACGAGGTGCGTTCAGAAAGTAATGCACCACATCGTTTTTCTCAGCTAATAATGAAGATAGAAGCATGAAATTGTGCACACTTCAAATATGGCATGTGCCAATTGTGTGCACCAAATTGCACCTCAACCGTTCAAATAATATGGCTGCCCTAAACCGTTGAAATGGAGCATGTTAACAACTTGCGTTATAAGCAGTGAATTGTAATAGAATTTCTCGTTGCAGAGAAGGAAACTGTTGTGAACATTCACAAGCGTCTATGTGATGTGTATGGAAGTTTTGCAGTCAACAGGAGTACAGTCAGTCGCTGGGTTCAGAGAATCAAAGAATCAGGAAGTGGAGATATGGAGCTGCTTGATCAGCCACGCTGTGGACGTCCTGCCACAGCCACCAACGCAGAAATGTTGAAATGTGCTGAGGGCATTATTGTTACTGATAGGCGAATCACTACTCAACAACTGGCCTTACAGCTGTCAGTCAGCATTGGTAGTGCAAATGCAGTTATAAAAACTCTCAGATTTTCTAAGGTTTGCGCAAGATGGGTTCCTCAAAGTCTCACAAATGACCACCGATTGCAAAGCAGAGCAATTTCTTCTGAATTGTTGGAGCATTTCAGTGCTGATGGAGAGAACTTTTTGGGTAAGATCGTTATAGGTAACGAAACTTGGGCACATCAATTTGAACTTGAGACAAAAAGACAGTCAATGGAGTGGCATCATCCGCAATCACCATGAAGAAAGAAATTCAAGACAATTCCTTCAGCTGGAAAGGTCATGATCACTGTCTTTTGGGACATTGAAGGTGTGATTCTTGTGGACTTTATGTCAAGAGAGGGACAATCAATTCGCAAGCTTACATTAAGACATTGAAAAAACTCAATCACAGAGTTCGCAGAGTTCGGCCGAACAAGAAACAAGCAAACCTGCTTCTCCTTCATGACAATGCGCGACCTCACACAAGTCTGGCAACACGGGAAGCAATCACCAAATTGGGTTGGACTGTACTACCCCATCCACCCTATAGTCCCGATTTGGCCCCCTCTGATTTTCATCTATTTGGTCCACTTAAAGATGCACTCCGTGGGACAAGGTATGAAGATGATGAAGGAGTGATTCATGCAGCAAAAAAATGGCTACATGATCAAGACAAAATCTGGTACATGCTAGGAATACATGCACTTGTTTCACGCTGGCATAAAGCCGTACAAGTTGATGGAGATTATGTTGAATAATACCGATGTTTACTTGACATATCCATGTATATTGTGTATAAATTTCATGCTTTTTGAATAAACAGCTCCTGAGAAAAACAATGTGGTGCATTACTTTCTGAACGCCCCTCGTATGTGTAGCAAAATGATGCTGTGATATGATACTTGTTACCAATCTGATGAGTAATCTACAATGTCCATGTGTCTCTAAAGGCTTCTTCCCTGTAAGACAATTCACATGTATGTGTATACTGTCCAAGGTAGGTATAAGTTATGTTGTGTGGGTTATCTCCAAGACGAGGATGTTCTGAAGAAAACCTTTGTTGTACTGAGAACGTTGACGATATACAGTCCTTCAGTATTTAACAATATCTCTGTACTTACTTACTTAGTCGTTCCCCTTCTACTGTGAGGTGTAGAGGTTTAGAAGACAGATCACCAGACTATCCTATCGGCTGTCTTCCTCCTGGTCTGGTTCCATTCTAGTCCTCGGTCCTTCAAAGATTGTCTAATGTTGTCCTCCCAGGGGTCTGGATCCCTGGCTCTTTGTTTCCCATGCTTGTCGTGGTAGCCGGTCTTCTCCCATTCTGCAGACATGGCCAAACCATCTTAGTTGGCACTGTTCTACTTGGGTCTGCAGGGAGTGGGATTTTAGGCCTTGATGTATTGTCTGGTTGCGGACCATGTCTCTTCTTGTAACTTCAACCACCTTCCTCAGATACCTCATTTCTGAGGTTTGGATCTGGCTTTTGTGGGTTGAAGTCATTGCCCATGACTCGCATCCATATGTCAAGACTGGGACATAAGTGGAGCGGTATACAGCCATCTTCGTTTTCTTCCCAGCCTCTCTCTTGCTGAGGAATCCTCGATTTATGGCCTGAAAAAGTCTCCCAGCTGTTGCTTTTATAGTGGCCAACTCTTTGATGCCTCCCTTTTGGTCTATAATAGCTCCGAGATATTTAAAGTGGTCGACCTGCTCCAGGACCTGTTCTCCCAGCTTAATCTGATGTCGTCTTTCTTCTCGTGATATCACCATGAATTTTGTTTTAGAGCTGCTTATGACCATCCCTCTCTTCTCCAACTCTTCCTTCCAGACTTGCAGGTTGGATTGGAGATGTGCCTCTGATTTAGCAATCAGGGCAACATCATCAGCAAATGCCAGCTCTGAAATACAGACCTGTCTCATCTTCCAGTACCCCACTGAATACTTTCTTGTTCTCTCCTTACATGCCTTGTTAACATCGTCCATGAGGAGTATGAAAAAATAAGGTGACAGGATATCACCTTGTCTTACACCAGTGGTGGTACTGAACTCTTCTGACTTATGGTTTGCTGTCCTCACATAATTTCTGCAAGACTTGTAGAAGCTCTGTATAACATGAATCAGAGGTGCTGGAATGTTCTTCCTTGCCAAACAGTCCCAAAGTTTACTCCAGGGGACCCTGTCAAACGCCTTTTCCAGATCTAGTGAAATAAAGATGGATCTCACTCTTATACTCAAGGGCCTTTTCACTCAGCTGTCTGAGTGTGAAGATTAGGTCTTGAATACTTCGGTTTGCTCGGAATCCGCACTGGATCTGATCCAATTGTGGCTCAGCTAGGCATCGGAGTCTCTGCTCTAGGATATCTCTGTAGTGTTGATGAAATTTTGACAAGTGTCTTATGGAAAAAGTCCACTGTCTAATCTCTGAAGGATACTGGCTGGACTAGAGATAGTCTTGAAATGATCTGGGTATGTAGACTCATTGACTTAAGTATATACGCTTGATTCATAAGATATGCTTTAGAGTAAGCTGCACTTGATATTTTTATATACAACTCAATTTGTAACTATGGAGTCTGCTTCATCAAATGCAATTTGAAGTGTGATGAGCTTGGTTTACATTTGAAAATCAACTTTTGAACTCTTTAGCTTGACTCAGGTGGTAAGCTTTCAAGTGAGCTGAACGTCATATACCAGGTGAATAAAATGCTGTGACCACTGTAAAGTGTGTGTGAGAAATATTCCTTTTTAATTGAGAAATGAAGGATGTCCTACATGGCAAATTCTGCTGTCCAGAAGTACACTATGCTAGCTTCTTTCTGGTCAGACATCAAACACAGAAGGTGCACTCGACTTCTGTTGGACTGAAGACACACAAAAGTCTTCATAAGTTTTCACACTTAATATCACTGGTTGATGGTTTTAATTCTTTAGTAATCATGTATATTTGAGATGCTAAGTGTTAAATACATTGTGTCTGGGAGAAAATCAGAGGCACATCTCCAATCCAACCTGCAAGTCTGGAAGGAAGAGCTGGAGAAGAGAGGGATGGTCATAAGCAGCTCTAAAACAAAATCCATGGTGATATCACGAGAAGAAAGAAAACATCAGATTAAGTTGGGAGAACAGGTCCTGGAGCAGGTCGACCACTTTAAATATCTCGGAGCTATTATAGACCGAAAGGGAGGCATCAAAGAAGAGTTGGCCACTCGAAAAGCAGCGGCTGGGAGACTTTTTCAGGCCATAAATTGCGGATTCCTCAGCAAGAAAGAGGTTGGTAAGAAAACGAAGATGGCTGTATACCGCTCCACCTATGTCCCAGTTTTGACATATGGATGCGAGTCGTGGGCAATGACTACAACCCACAAAAGCCAGATCCAAACCTCAGAAATGAGGTATCTGAGGAAAGTGGTTGAAGTAACAAGAAGAGACATGGTCCGCAACCAGACGATCCGTCAAGGCCTGAAATCGCATCCGCTGCAGACCCAAATAGAACAGTCCCAACTAAGATGGTTTGGCCATGTCTGCAGAATGGGAGAAGATCGGCTACCACGACAAGCATGGGAAACAAAGAGCCAGGGATCCAGACCTCCAGGACGACCCAGAGTCCGCTGGGAGGACAACATTAGACAATCTTTGAAGGACCGAGGACTAGAATGGAACCAGGCCAGGAAGAAGACAGCTGATAGAATGGTCTGGCGCTCTCTCTTCCAAACCTCTACACCTCACGGTAGAAGGGGAACGACTAAGTAAGTAAGTGTCGGGGAGTCTGTATGGATGATCTAACAATGTAAATGAAGGGGATGTATGAACTATCAATTACTTCCTATCCTTCGAATAGGAAAATCCTTTGATTGAATTACTCATTTGTGTGAAGGATTTATTGGAAAACTGTCTTCCGTACATTTAGCTATGATGCTAATGGCGAAAGTGATCTTAACTAAAGGCTTAAAAAATTATCAATAGTTTTAAAAAGATCCACTAACCTCTTTTCCCTTTTGCGAATTCCTTTAAAAACACTATAAATTCCAGATATATGAATATCAATATCCACACAGAAATGAACATGTCTAATAAGGCTAGGCTTTTGGGATTTTTCTCTACACCAGGCTATTGCAAACTTCAAACTCATCTCAAGCAAACCATACGCTACATTATATTGTCTGTATATTCAATGTGTTAGAAATTGGCTAACTCCTCCCCTACCCAGTAGCTAAGAGTCGCTCATATCATAGATCTCTTGTCCCTTGCCAGTCTAAAAGTGGGTGGGCCACTCGCCACAAACTTTTCTTCACGTTGCCTGTCAGTTTTTTTCCAGATTGCCCAGTGTTTACTGATTGGCCGGTAGAAAAACTCACCTGTCCTCTAACTGTCACAAAGCCCTCCATCAGTCTGTTGCCCTGCATGTCAACTTTGTTTTACCATGCAGGCAGTGGCCCTTTCATCTACCTGTTTCATATCTAAGATTCGTGCCTTTGATCATCGACTACCATCTGGAAACAAAGGTTGTTGTTCCATGTCATGGGCCTTTCTTATTACGCTATTGTAATTGTGAGGTGCTGAGCATCATTTGTTTAGGTAGCAGCTTAGCAATGAAGAGACTAATCTTGTTGTCCAGCTGGCATTTTACAATACACCCAATTTGGCATGTCTCATGAGGTTTCCTGATGGAATTAGATATCAAAGAAATTGTACCATGCCCAGGTGTTTGATTTTGATGAAACCAGATGGTTTTCACCAGATTTCTGATGAGGCAATGTGGACTCAGAAGATAATGCCAAGTGGAGGACTAAATCAAAGGAGTGTAAGGTTACACTTTATTTACAAGTCACAAGTACTACAGATTACAGTTTAAGTCTACTCATGATTAAAAGATTACTTGAGCAACTATGAAAGAGCAACTGTGGAACTTTAACACCAATGAAAGAGCACAAAGTGGGAGAAAATAAAATAAGAAATATGTGGGAAAAGATAGAGTGATAAAGCTTGGTGCTTGTTTATCACAGACACAGCAGTAAGAGTGCTGACAGAATAGCTTCACTCACACCTATAGCAGGGACACTGATTATGCACTATGTAGAGATACTGAGCTTACTCGGAGCAAGCAAGAGGACATGCACGCCATCATAGCTGGCAGACGCTGGAGCTGGGTTGGTCATGTCCTCAGAGGAGACCCCAATGCCATCACAGGGACCCCTGAAGGAAAATGAAAGAGAGGCCGACCAAAAACAACCTGGCGGAGGACTGTGGAGGCTGAGATGCAAAGAATGAACCAGAGTTGGGGCACTGTACGAAGGATGGCCAGCGACCGAGCAAAGTGGAATCAATTTGTTGTTGCCCTACAAGACGCCACTAGGCGTGATGGCCACTGACTGCTTTGACGGTCGGCGGCTAAGGATCAAAGAAGAAGAAGAAGAGATACTGAGAACAATAAATGATGTTTGTTAGAAAATAACACTGCAATAGATGAATCAACAAAGCTAAGATAGCTGGAATGTATACACTTCAACATTTTCTGAGGGAGACTTAGTACCAATGGGTTTGCCTGGATTAAAATAATGTTGATCCTGAATAACAATCACATAATTATCATTAAATTGTGCTTATGTGTTTGTTACTACATTTTGCTAACAAATTTTAACTAAACATATAAGACATGCATTTCTTTATTTATCTTTGCTCATTATTTTTATTATTACAGGTGTTTATTCTTGTCACCTGTGCAACACTCATTTCTTCCAACTTGGTGTCCTGCATAAGCATATGAAAACAGTACACAGAGATGGAGGCTGGGAGTTTGATAATAAATGCAGTGATCTTCAGAATGTGTTACCACAGGACAGTGGAAATAACATGAATGAAGCAGTGAATAAGATTGGAGATGCCACTCTTACTGATGTAGCAAGAGAAGATAGCATCAGCCTGAGACTCACTGGTAATGAAGCATCAGTGAACCTCATCAACAGTCAGGAAAGAACACCTACAATGTTTGACAACCTACACTGTAATGAATCAGGTTTAAAAAATCAAGTCAGTAACATAAATTGTAGTAAACCAGTTTCTGCCACTGAGATTGTTGTTCAGCTTTGTGTGAGTGACAGAGCTGTTGATACATGCAGTGATTTAAGCATTCAGTCTCACATGAAAATAGAGGAAGATAAGTCCTACAAGTGTGATATTTGTGGTGTTTCATTTTTTGTGAAATGTGATGTCTGTGGTGCAGCATTTACTCAGAATGGTAGCTTACAAAGCCATAAAAGAAAACATACAGGAGAGAAGCCTTACAAATGTGATGTTTGTGGTGCAGCATTTACTCAGAATGGTAACTTACAAAGCCATAAAAGACAACATACTGGAGAGAAGCCTTACAAGTGTGATGTTTGTGGTGCAGCATTTGCTCAGAATGGTAGCTTACAAAGGCATACAAGAAAACATACAGGAGAGAAGCCTTACAAATGTGATGTTTGTGATGCAGCATTTAATCACACTGATAATTTACAAAAACATCAAAGAATACATACAGGAGAAAAGCCTTACAAGTGTGATGTCTGTGATGCAGCATTTACTCACAATAGTAATTTACAATATCATAAAAGAGTACATACAGGTTATAAACCTTACATGTGTGATGTCTGTTGTGCATCATTTACTGTGATTGGTAAACTTCAAAGGCATAAAAGAATGCATAGAGGAGAGAAGTCTTACAAGTGTGATGTTTGTGATGCAGCATTTACTGAGACTGGTAGCTTACAAAGCCATAAAAGATTACATACAGGTAAGCCTTACATGTGTGATGTCTGTGGTGCAGCATTTACTCAGAATGGTAGCTTACAAAGCCATAAAAGAAAACATACAGGAGAGAAGCCTTACAAGTGTGATGTTTGTGGTGCAGCATTTACTCAGAATGGTAACTTACAAAGCCATAAAAGAAAACATACAGGAAAGAAGCCTTACAAGTGTGATGTTTGTCATGCAGCATTTAATCACACTGGTAATTTACAAGTTCATCAAAGAATACATACAGGAGAAAAGCCTTACAAGTGTGATGTCTGTGATGCAGCATTTACTCACAGTAGTAATTTAAATTATCATAAAAGAGTACATACAGGTAATAAACCTTACATGTGTGATGTCTGTGGTGCAGCATTTACTGTGATTGGTAAACTACAAAGGCATAAAAGAAGGCATACAGGAGAGAAGCCTTACAAGTGTGATGTTTGTGATGCAGCATTTACTGAGAATGGTAGCTTAAAAAGCCATAAAAGAATACATACAGGAAAGCCTTACATGTGTGATGTCTGTGGTGCAGCATTTACTGTGATAAGTAACCTACAAGTGCATAATAGAATACATACAGGAGAAAAGCCTTACAAGTGTGATGTTTGTGATTCAGCATTTACTCAGACTAGTAATTTACAAGATCATAAAAAAATACATACAGGTAATAAGCCTTACATGTGTGACATCTGTGGTGCAGCATTTACTGTGATAAGTAACCTACAAAGGCATAAAACAACACATACAGGAGAGAAGCCTTACAAGTGTGATGTTTGTGGTGCAGCATTTACTCGGAATGGTAGCTTACAAAGCCATAAAAGAATACATACAGGAGAGAAGCCTTACAAGTGTGGTGTTTGTGATGCAGCATTTACTGTGATAGGTCACCTACGGCAACATAAAAGAATACATACAGGAGAAAAGCCTTATGAGTGTGATTTTTGTGGTGCAGCATTTACTCAGATAGGTCACGTACAAAAACATAAAAGAATACATACAGGAGAAAAGCCTTACAAGTGTTATGTCTGTGATGCAGCATTTGCTGAGATAGGTACCCTACAAAAACACACAAGAATACATGCAGGAAATAAACCTTACAATCGTGGTGTTTGAGGTGCTGCATTTACTCAGATATTGTCCCTACAATGACATAAAAGAATGCATACAGCAAATAAGTCATACAAATATGATATTTGTGGTGCAGCATTTACTCAGTTACTTTCCCTTCAAAGACAGAAAAGAATGCGTAAAGGAAATAAGCTGTACAAATGTGATTTTTGTGGTGCAGCATTTACTGATAGTGGTAGTCTACAAGGACATAAAAGAACATGTAATGTAAATAAGCCATACAAGTGTGATGTTTGTGGTGCAGCATTTACTGAGAGTGGTAGTCTACAAGGACATAAAAGAACATGTAATGTAAATAAGCCATACAAGTGTGATGTTTGTGGTGCAGCATTTACTGAGAGTGGTAATCTGCAAAGACAAAAAAGTATACATACGCGTAACTTAGTGTGAGTGATAGTGCTGCTGCTGCTTGCAGTGATTTAACTGCCATCAGTGGTACCTATACCTTGTAGCAGTATGTTAGCTTGTATGCCCTGACAAGCCCCAGAGGCTTGTGTACACTGACAACCCCCCAGAGCTATGCCAGCAGGATGTTTACTCCTGGTAGGTTCAAGCAAGCTGGACAGGTCTGTATGGGTAGGGGTCAGACAAAAGCTGGTACCCTGGTCCTCCAGTTTGAGGGTTTTAATGCAGGGCAGACACCCCTGCCTATGTAAATAATCTGAACAGTTATGGAAACAGCAACAAATGGAAAAACTTTGATGCAGGATGGATATCCAGAGTTTCAGGCTCATATGGCTGTCAGTGGTGAAAGCCGAAAGGAAGCCACTGGCATGAAAATGGGTGCCCTGACCGCAAAACAAAGAATGAACCAGAGTTGGGGCACTGTACAAAGGATGGCCACTGACCAAACAAAGTGGAAGCAATTTGGTGCTGCCCTACAAGATGCTAACAGGCGAGATGGCACTTACTGCTTTGACAGTCCGCGGCTAAGGATCAAAGAAGAAGAAGAATTTATTGAGAAAGATAACCTATAACAACATAAAAGAATACATGCAGGAGAGAACCCTTACTGACATGACGTTTGTGATGTATCATTTATTGAGAAAGATAACCTATAACAACATAAAAGAATACGTACAGGAGAGAATCCTTACTGGTGTGATGTTTGTGATGTATTATTTATTGAGAAAGATAACCTACAACAACATAAAAGAATACATACAGGAGAGAATCCTTACTGGTGTGATGTATCATTTATTGAGAAAGATAACCTTGTTAAGGGTTCATTTTAACAATATAGTTGTAGTCTAGAGGTATGCACTTTCGGCGTGGTCCCTTCCTTCACACTTTATAAGGCATGCATATCTGCCGGTACAAATTTTGAACTCAGCCTTTCTGCACGTACCTGATCTTCAAACACTGAAGAAACCACGAAGATCAGTTTGGACGTGTAGACAAATATGTATTTAATACATTCACAAGCTCTAAGTAATATGAATCCAATAATCATGTAATCAATGGCAATCACTAGCCAGTCCATAAAATCAGTCTAACATAGGGTTCCCATAATGTTTTGTTTAAAAACCGGGACATTTCCAAATTTTTACCTAAAAAACCCGGGACATTTTGTAAAAAAGCGGGACATGATAAAAATTAAGGTAAAGCACAAATAAATCTATTATATATTATATGTTGCACTTAAAATAAGATACTGGTATAAAAATACACATATTATCTGCTGATATAGCAATAACCTTTTTAAGGAGATCTGACGTCTGTAACACTTCCAACACATAAGAAAATAACAGTTCTGAAGTTTCACCGCCTAAATTAACTAACTCCAACACCTTCACCTTTACACCTTTTGCTGCATGATAATATCTCACGACCAGAGGCACTAACTTCTTGTCCAAGAGGTTTGATGAGTCGATTAATACTGATATGAAACGAGCTTCATTTAGCTCGTCTTCAATCTGCTTTGTCGCAAATGGCGCAATAACATTGGTGATTATTGCATTGCACTTTGTTTGCGAACATCTGAATTTATCGTTGAAAAGTTTTTTCACGATGGCTGTTGTGCAGTCCATGGACTTAAAGCTGTGGTTATGCACCGCCGTGTGATAAGCGAAGGTTGCTTCCTGTGCTGCCAATGATAACTGTTTTTCCATTTCCTTTTCACTCTGGGTTTTCGCATTTAAGAAATGACTTATACTGCTGTTGTAAGCCTTACTTTCAACAGCACCTTTAAGTTTTTCGTTTTCGCGTGGTTGACTACGTCTGACCGACCACCATGTGAAATGCAAAATTTAGAGCTGCATAAAGTACATTCCACATTTTCATCTACACCTGTAATGAAGGGAAATTCTCTTGTAATGTTAGCATTTATACTGCACTTACGTTTCGGCATTATGCGGATGAAAAACGATAAAAATACTGTATAATAATGCTAATACGCATTAAATCATTTGGTAGATGCTCACTGAAGACTGTTTTGGTCGACTTTTGAATTTTTGTTCGAGATTCAAACCGAGTGTCCACTGTAACCGGAAATTGATAAAGTAACACTACTAAAACACGGAATAAAATCCGTTACCCAAAGATTTTTTTTTCAGGAAGGACCCTTAAAAAGCGGGACATTTGGAATAAATTCGGGACACCGGGACATTTTATAAAAAAACGGGACTGTCCCGGGAAAAACGGGACGAATTGGAACCCTAGTCTAACATCATGTAGACTACGGACAAGATGTCACAAGCGTATTGCTGAAGTATTTAATATAAAGTTCCACACACATTCAACTCCATTCAGCAATGACTTGTCCGTTTAAATATTATCAAGCTTAGACTCCATCTGTATTACGACCTAGCAAAAAAGAACTAATGCTGGCCGATATTTGCCAAGCAAAGCCGGCCAAGCATCATCTGCAAAATATTAGCAGACTATATGACGTACTTCCGGAGTAGTCCGGGTAATGACTATCAACAAGGAAGTATGTATACAAACCATGTCGTGTGTGATAACCTGTTATGAATTTACTCATAACAAACCTACAACAAAATAAAAGAATACGTACAGGAGAGAATCCTTACTGGCATGATGTTTGTGATGAAGAATTTATTCAGTGTCTTCTTCTTGTTTGGTCCTTGGTGCTGGCTGACAAAATAATCATCTTTCTTACAAAAATATTAGAGAACACATACAGGTAATAAGCCTTATACATGTGATGTCTGTGATGCAGCATTTACTCAATGAGGTCACCTACAAAATTATATAAGAACGCATACAGGAGAGAGCCATAGTGTTGTTATGATTTTTGGTTCAGCATTTACACAAAGAGATATTCCACACAAAAATAAAGTGTATGATGTTTGTGGTGCAGCATTTACTGAGTGGTAATCTACAAAATCATAAATGAGTACATACACAAGAGAAGCCTTACAAGTGTGATGTTTGTAGTGCAGAATTTGCTGTAAGTGGTAGTTTAGAAAATCATAAATGAGTACATACAGGAGAGCAGCCTTACAAAGGTGATGTTAGTGGTTCAGAATTTACTGTGAGTGGTAGTCTACAAAATCATAAATGAGTACAACCAGGAGAGACGCCTTTCAAGTGTGATGTTTGTGGTTCAACATTTATTGTGAGACATTGCCTAAGTATGCATACAATAATACATGCAGGAGAGAAGCCTTGATGTTTGTGGTGCAGCATTTACTGTGAAACATAGCCTTAATATGCATAAAATAACACATGCAGGAGAGAAGCCTTGTAGGTGTGATGTTTGTGGTGCAGCAGTTACTCACAGCTGTTTGTGCCTTCTAAATTGTCACTACTTTAGTTGCATGCCCTTTTTCTTGATCTGAAGGCAATACATTTTTTCCCCTGTGAACAAAGCATCATTTACTTTGGTGGGAAATATTGTAGTAGGGAATGCAGTTAAGGGAAGAGTTAAGGGGATAGAACAGCAAAATAGGAACATTCAAGAAAACGTAAGTTAAGTGTAGGGGTTATAAAGGTAGGTAGTAAACAGGTTGGCGTGAGCTCACCAGGGCTCAATACAAAATAGATGGTTAAGAATAGAACAAGATAAGTGATTGGATCCAGGTCAGATGGCCAGACCAATCAGAGGGAAAGGACACTTATCGGTCAGTATGGAATAGGAGAAATAGGTTTTTTATGGGCAGTTGGTGTAGAACAGTTAGTCAGAGCAGTGGACTCAAGAGGACATTTTGGTTGCCAAGATGCTTATTAGCCCTAACGATGTTTTTTGTAGATGTAGCATGTGCAAGCTGCAGACCACTTATTCATCTTTGTAAGTAGCCTGGTGAGATTGCCAGGTCTAGCATGCTGTTGTATATAACCATAACTGTATTGGATCAACCTTAGGGTGACAAATAAACAAATCGTCTTTATGAAACCTGAGTCCTGAACTAGTATATAACAGTCTGAGTGTGCCTATTGCTTTACATACAGAAAGGTGACTGCTGGCCTGGTTATGACGAGTTAAAGTTAACACAACCACCACTTCCAGCAGCCTTTACCCTGTGTCACAGCTCGTTTTACTGTCGTTTTGACCTGTAGCTTGATTGTAAGCCAGGCTGTGTTTACCTGGGCCTTAAACAAAACTTGATGTTTGAGTTCTGGTGCAAACACCCCATCATGTGTTGTCTCGTGACGGGGTAGAATGTTGGGGCAAAAGACGCCATAACTCAGTGTAGTCTTGTTAACCGTATGACATAGATGTATGTGGAAAGCCAGTTTGTGATACCGTATTTTTGGCCTTTGGTGGGACAGTGGATAGTTGCCATTGTTAGGGAGCTTATTTCTTCTATAATTTACTCATGTTTCTTGTCAGGCTGGGCATTGCCATAATGACCATTATATCTAGCTACCGTGTGGATTCATGTCTGATTTTTGAAATAAATGCATTTAATTTTAAAGATGTTTGTTGGTTAATTTACTTTGTCCATATTTATTGAGTTCTGTGTTCTTCTTATATTTGACTTGGTTACGTGTTTAACTATAGTTACTCAAGACTGTGAAGGTAGTAACAGCGTGTAATATTGAAGGACACTTGAAATACATTTCAACGGTAGCATTGTAATGATTTTGATTGACTGAAGAAGGTGTTCTCAAACGACTGACACCACAGTTTAATAACATATTTTCACATAACATTTTGTATGGAATTACACAGCATAGTTCATGCACATTAGAAGTCACTGCTATTGGAGTTTAATCACAGAATCTAGGAATTACTCCTGACCTAGTTCTTCAGTACTTTTAGTGACTATAATACTGTCCACAGTTAGTTCTTCTTCAAAGCTTTAGATTAGATTTTCTAAGCTATATCTATATATTTCATTGCTACGATTTGCTTTACATTTTCATCTCTCATATGAAGAAAGTTATTCATTTGGCTTCACACGCTATAAAATTTGCCAGTTTTAATCTCATTACGTATTTCAACTTGGACTGTAACGTCCTTAAAAATGTCTCTGTTATTAGGGCGTCCGCTAGGTAGGTATTTTCATTTATATCACATTATCGTGAATATAATTGTATTTATATTTGAACACTTTGAACATGGCTTTCCAAAGCCTTCTTAAACTTAGTCTATAACAACACTTTGTAAAGTGGATATACCACACAATTATAAACACATCTGTCAAGCCCAAAGGCTACACAAAGAATCCCTTTTGGTAACTATGCATTGGTACATCTTATACGTTGTATACGCTTTTCGTAATATTGTATCAGTGAGGGGTGCTCCATGGTGCAACAATCATCGCGACTAGAATAAACCTGTCACGACAATTTCCCACCAAGGAACAACCCACAACAGCCATTATTAACCTAGTCCTGGTGTTTTTGTTCTGGTTTATAACTATTTTGCTCTACGGAGTTGTCAGCTGTATTCGCTGGTATTTTCATTCTCACATTGTGTGTGATAGTTATAGGAGAGTGTTATGTTGTATTGTATTTCGCCTCGTTGCTCATTATGCTGAGCGATTGTGAGACTTGACTGTGAGGCTGACCGGGTAGTTTATATCTACAGTAATTTTGTATCAGTAGAAGCACATGTATATTTGTATATCTCATTCTGGCAACTTTTGGCCAAGTAAATGTTCAATGAATAAAAGGATAATTGCTATTTGAGCTTGGCTTTATTAGTGTCACCACTGTCCATAAAACCCTTACGGTGTACGAGCCTTATTGTTCCAGTCCTGCGTGTAGTTCAGACGTGCAGTGGTAGTGTGTGTATTTGTACTGTAGTGACATTCTATACATCACGTTTGACACCCTGGAACCTGGAGTTAAGTAAGTATGCCACTGAATCATGGTCTTACCAATTGCCATTTGAATGAGTCATCTCGAGCAGTAGCTCATCACACAAAGAGGCCTAACTTCTCTATAAGCAGTGGTAACTAGAAGAGGCAGAATTGTACAGTACCATCTCTCACCCTTGTGTTACCGGGGCCCAAAAGGGGAGCAAAGAATAGTAACACTGTTCCCTGCCAAGCATGTCATAGAAAGCGACTAAGGAGGGTTGGGCATGGGGCTGGTTACCCCATCCTGTAAAAAAATTTAAACCACAAAAAACTTCAACAAACATGGACAAGTCAATTAAGGAAAATAAAACACAGCCATCCAAGACAGGGGAAGGTTTTCTCACAGGGAGGCGTATGATGCAACACAGAGAAAGCCGAAAAGAGTCTGGGTTACTGACTAACCTTCTTTCTTCTAGGAGAACTTCCAGATTTGGCACCTGGAATGTTCGGACATTAAACGAACAAGGGAAAGTGGCACAAGTAGCAGCAGAGATAAGGGAATATAAAATCGAGGTTCTGGGACTGTGTGAAACAAAGTGGAAGGGGGTAGACAAGAAGAAACTCATCACAGGTGAATTGGTGCTGTCCTCAGGACATGAAGATGAAAGTTCACACCACAGTGAAGGGGTAGTGTTGCGCAAGAATGTCGCAACGTATTCTGAGTACTATATATTTTTCTTATGCAAGGGAAATAACTCGTGTAATGGTAGTCACTTTTATTTAAAGCAGTTTTCGTTTCTTGTTGGCTTCGGTTGCCGATAAGTTTGTTTGAGCAATCTTAAGTCATGTCCATGTATGGAGCGCTCAGGCCCACTTTTCTTGGAAGCATTTGGCAACTTGCAATGTTTCAGATTCCTATCCTTTTAAGGCTCGAAGTTTTAGGGTGTTCTAAGAAAAGGTCCTTGCTTCGAAGATTATCTGAACTGTATTCGAATCGCGCGTTTCTGCGCATGTCTAAGTTTTTGGTTGTTGTCTGAACGGGTTTCCACCCCGCAGTGTGCGGCAGATTCGTTTGAGAGCAAGACGCCTTTTTGCCAGCGTCTGTGCTTATTCTATCATGAAATGGAGTCCTCTATATATTGTTTGTTCCTCTGAGATGATATCTCTTTTGTGATTCGAAGTGCTGGAGGCGTGTGAGTTATGTGGTTTATTTCCTGAAGAAAAGGTAATTACATTTTGAATAACATTATCGCCATCTTTCGAGATTGACATTTTTGTAGCCTGCTTATTGAAGAGTCTACGTTATGAGAAGTTTCTCAGCTCACGAATCACGTACATTGTTATGCATCGGGTTGATGCATGTCCTAAGGACTATTTACTTGTTGAACTCTGCTGGTCGATCTAGGTTTGATACATTTGTTGACCAAAGGAACTTTGAGGATATTTTTATGTACTTCAGAAGATATGCCTGTCTTGCTGGGGTCAGATAAAGGAGAGTGGATTTGATCTCCTATTGATATCTTCCGGCTATTATGGAAAGGGATGGAGGTTTTCCCCTGACTACATTTACAGCTGGTTATGATGTACTGATATTCATATGATTCACCATTATTATGATACTGTCTGCTGTCCAGTGTTGTGCTGACTATGTCGATATAATGATGACTGTTCTACCGTACATGTGATGTATCTGCATATTAATGTCTATGCACCTCGTCATTGTGGCGTCCACAATACATGATAGAAACGTCACTTGCTGTTTGAAGATTCCTTGACTTTCTACGTTATAAGTTGATGTGACGTCCCTGTTTGGAACTGTAGCTGTTTAACTCCACACTTACATCATACATACAAACCAGACCAAAGACACCATATTATTTCGCCTTTATCATCCCTGGTGTCTGAGGGTGATACACCACGCTTCAAGTGCCAGCATTATCTTACCTTTGGCAAGAAGAAGAAATATAACACCCTCCACATTGAGTGGCAAATAAAAATCATCCACGCAACAGGTAGCTCTTATGTTATCTAATGAAGCACAGAAAGCACTCACTGAATAGGAAGCCGTTGGATCCAGAATAATAGCAGCTTCTTTTAAAACAGCTAAAAAGAAAATAAATGTAAATGTCATCCAATGTTATGCACCAACTAATGACAAAGAAGAGTCTGTGAAAGAAGCATTTTATACTAGACTACAGGAAATTATGGAAAAGGTAAAAAGAAGAGACATCACAATTTTGATGGGTGACATGAATGCAAAGATAGGTACAGTCAACACCGGCTTTGAAGAAGTCATGGGAAAACAGGGGGTAGGAATAATGAATGAAAATGGGGAACTATTCTCAAACTTCTGTGCTTCAAATCAACTGGCTATAGGAGGAAGCATATTTCCACATAAGAGAATACACAAGGCAACATGGATATCACCAGACCATAGAACAGAAAATCAGATTGATCATATATGCATAAACAAGAAGTATAGATCATCATTGCAGGATGTAAAGGTATATAGAGGAGCAGATGTGGCATCAGACCACCACCTTCTGATAGCCAAAGTAAAAATGAAATTCAAGAGATATGCAGCAATGCAAAATTATAGACAACAATTTAATGTAGGACATCTAAGAAATCAAGAAACAAGAGACAAATTTGTGGTCACAATATCCATCAAAGTCCAGGTGCTCCAACAGCTGGAAGATGCAGAGAATACAGAAGACTATTGGCAGCAAATCAAAGTGGTATGGAATGAGACATGTGAAGAAATACTGGGGAAAAGGGAACGACAACAAAAAGCATGGATAACAACAGAAACCATCAATAAGATAAAAGACAGGAAAAACAAGAAAGCAGATTTAAACACTAGCAAAACCAGAAGTTTCAAAGCCAAGGCTCAAGAAGTGTACACAGAAGCAAACAAAGAAGTATCAAAAGAGACAAGAGGAAGTATATTGAGGAGTTGGCAAGAGAGGCAAAAGATGCTGCAGCCAAATGGAATATGAGAGAACTGTATAACAGCACAAAGAAGCTAACGGGGAAATACAAGCAAACAAGTTGCTTCATAAAAGACAAGAATGGAAAACTGCTCAGCAGTATACAAGAGCAAATGAAGAGGTGGACAGAATATTTTGAGGACCTTCTCAATAGACCAGCTCCACAAAACCCCTCAGACATCCAGCCAGCAGAAGAAGAACTACAAGTTATCGGTGAAAGACCAACGAAGGAAGAAATAAAGAAAGCCATAAAGCTTCTAAGAGATGGAAAAGCATCTGGAACTGATGGCATTCCAGCAGAGGCCATCAAAGCAGATATTGACACGGCTACAGAGATGTTATATAAATTACTTGGTAAAGTCTGGGAAAAGGAAGAGATACCAGCAGAATGGAAGGAAGGATATCTGGTTAAGTTGCCTAAGAAAGGAAATTTATAAGAGTGCACAAATTATAGAGGAATAATGTTACTTTCAGTGCCAGGAAAAGTATTAAACAGGATTATCCTTGAAAGATTAAAAGAGTCCATAGACAAGAAACTGAGAGATGAACAAGCAGGTTTTCACCAAAACAGATCCTGTACAGACCAGATAGCCACTTTGAGAATAATAGTTAAACAAAGTTTGAAATGGAATTCACCACTATACATCGGATTTGTGGACTACGAAAAGGCATTTGACAGTGTAGACAGAGAATCACTTTGGAAATTGATGAGGCATTATGGAGTTCCCCTGAAGATCATTAATTTAACAAAGAAAACATATGAAGACATGACACGCAGAGTTCTTCATGAAGGACAGCTTACAGAACCATTTGGGATAAGAACAGGAGTGCGACAGGGATGCCTCTTGTCTCCATTTCTTTTCTTACTAGCAATAGACTGGGTTACGAGAACATCGACAACACACAACAGAAATGGAATCTTTTGTTTTCCTTCAGGGGTCCATAGCATAGCTGTTCTTGTGATGGCATCGGGGTCTCTTCTGAGGACATGGCCAACCCAGCTCCAGCGTCTGCCAGCTATGATGGTGTGCATGTCCTCTTGCTTGCTCCGAGTAAGCAGATCTTGGTTGGTGATTGTAGTAAGATCACTGATACCCCGATCAAATAGATAAAATATTATTGCTTATAAATTCAAATACTATAGTGATAAAATAGGGAGTTGTGTTCAACATTTTCACCATCACTCGCAGTCGTGTTGGTTCTAACAAGCAGTAACGCCAAAGTAAACGATACACAAAACTGTTAGCTTTTCCCCTCTCCGCAATACCAATAAAAAGCCTTTTGACAGACCAAAATGCATTGTAGTTTCAAATGGAGTGATAGAATAAATTAACGGAGGAATGAAAGGAGAGACGGAAAAATGCAACCTTGACACGCATTGGTTTTTTAATCTCGAATGACAGAAGACAGCTGACGTCACAGACTTGCTTAGTCTAACACTAAACACGCGAATGAATGGTTGGAAGTTTGAATAAAATCTACTAGGCCATGGTTACGCTGTTGCTAAGGGCATTTTTTTTTTCCAAAAAGTTAGTTAAACAAAGCATTGGTCTGTGTTATTACATGCGAGGAAAACCCCACCGCTTTGTCTCCAACCCGTAGTGACAATTAAATATAACGAAACTGTTTTGCGTTAGGCAAAACGCATGCAAAAGACAGAGAGACGAACACAGGGACATCCTCACTCAGCTTGCCAGACTTGGGAGGGGGGAGGTGTTCCAAGATTTGAAAGTGTACTTTATTTTTGAAAAAGAAGCAAGAGGGCATAACATAATCTGATTGGCTAGGGTAGAATAGACTAATAATAGTAATAAAAACGATTTGAAGCTTGTGTTGGATGCCACTTGATAATAAAGATTTCACAAGTATTATTAGCATCAGAAGCAAGGAATTCTTGCGACATTGCCTTCGCGGTTCTGCACCAGCGGCAATCAGAGTGTGACCATTGATAGCCGGTAAACATACTTATTGTGAAATATGTCATTGATGCGGTAAGATAAACATTTATATAACCCTTATTATTATTGAAATGTATCTGTATTCTTGAATGTTGTTACCAACAGATTACTGGTGACAATGTATATATATTTATGATAATATTGATCTGTCAGAGGAAAGGTATTTGTTTTTAGAATCAGGATGCTTTCCTGGTCAAAGATATATCACCCATGATTGATTGATACTTTTGTTATGTGGGTTATCTCCCCTGGAGATCGAATTTGGCATATGAATCTGGATTTCGTTAGTCTGTGCCTTGTTGGGCCAGAAAACAGATTGTTCTTGCTTAGGTTTATGCAGGAATGTTTATAGTCCGAGTCTATGTTTACTCTGTGTCTATTTCAGACGATTCGGTCTTATATCATGATATCTTGGTATGTCTTAGTGGAACTATTTTTCCTTGTACTGTACTTTGGGGTCAGGGAGTTCTGCGCATGCGGAGAGAGAAGAGTGTCTTCCGGGATGATGGAATGCCGGGCGAAAGCCATGTTGAAGAGGAGTCCCCAGTCTGTGGTCTCTATGATTTGTCATGGGGAAGAAGATAATTTCTGATATGTTCATTAAGTCTACTAGTCCCCTGTGTTTATTCTATAACGCCAGGAGAGGGGCGTATGTGTTCTGCTAGTGTTTTTCTCATGCCCAGGTAAAAGGACATTTTACTGAACTTTTTCATCCTAGGCTTAACTGGGCAGACGGCTACATTATGATTATAGATATCCATATGTCAGGATGACATATTACCTAGCAGCACGGTAGATGATTGTATGCAGCAGTTAAGATAAAAGAATATGCTGATCCTTGTAGAAACATTTGTGTTTATGAACAAAGCTTCTATTGAAGATTTGCTATACATCTGTATAGTGAGCAATGCTCAAAAGGGAACCAGAAGTCATTTTGAATTCTAACTTTTTGTCGATCATCAATCAGAGAACGGGGATGCCCCTTATTATCAGGTGATGATTAAGAGATCACAGTTATAAAGAAAACCCAATACTGGTGGGTTAACATTATCTTCAGATAGATTTGCTGAACTTTACCTAAAGGAATCTTCGCTAGAAAAGAGGTTCTGTTTAGGAGTCATACTTGAACAGTATTTATCAACTGACACGCTTGGTCAGTAAGGCCTGATGATTATCTTGATAGACAGTGGAAATCTAAGTGCTTGTCTACAGATGTTCCATTGTGATGTTATTCAACATGAATGCTAACTTAAGATGGTAGACCATTGATCAACAATATGCTATTTATGTCGACCTATGTTGCTGTAACTATACACGTACTGTCTAAGTGTGTGCGTCCTATTAAACAGTATGAAACGACCACAGTAGTCCAGCCATCCTTGACTTCCACCTGTGATTGGAGTGAGTGTCCTGTGAATCTGTCGAACTGTCATCCATTCGCATTTGTCATTATTGATGTTCACACTCACCCATTGCATCAGAATATACGCACTTAACAGTACACCTTGTCAGGGCCCCAACAGTCGGTAACCTGACCCATTTAAAGAACATTGTGACTGGACGAGCTACATCACAAAAAAAAACAGTCCATGTCAATCTGGTGCAAGAAACAAGCATTTATCAATGTGGTAGGCCAGCTTTCTGGGTCAATCTGCACAGTGGACATTTTGAGAAGTCAGCAACTGAGACCAGACTGTTTCCTGTGGCCTGATACGACACACCAGCAGTACTACTCTACAGTCGAAGTCAGCATGACCTGCCCTATCGATCGTATGCAGTAAATAGGTCAGCACTCGGTGAAGAGACGGTGTTTACATTGAACAGACAGCATTACACATCAGTGTTGAAGCATATATTTGACTGTGTTTGCAAAATGTACAGTGCAACTGAAGCGAGAAGTCCTACTTGTGATTCTTAGGAACTGTAAACGGTGGATTTTCCTGCACTGCCATAGTTTGTGTTGAACTTTAATAATTTAGGCCAGAATTAATTGTTTAATAAAGTACAATAATACAGTACCATTATAAACTATACCCACAATGAACAATTGGGTATAAAATGGACAAATGGAAAATTCCTGGGGGACCTGGATTTCGCAGATGATGTAGCATTCTTAAGTTCAACACCAAGACAATCCCAAGAAGCAATAAATAATTTGTGTCATCTCTCGGTTAAAATTGGTCTCCAAATAAATGCCTCTAAAACTAAAGCTATGAACTTTTCTAACGAGACCTTTGATATCATCTTGAACGGGGAAAAACTACAGAAAGTTGAAAGTTTCAATTACTTAGGCAGTAAAATGACTCAGGATGGTGACACAACAAGAGAAATCCATACTAGAATTGCTTTGGCAGCTAGCGCCTTCAATAGATTATCTAACATTTGGAAATTACGATCATTGAATATACATACCAAGCTTCGTCTGTTTAATTCAAATGTTATCTCAGTGTTAACATACGGCTGTGAGAGTTGGAAAATAACAAAATCATTGGAGAACAAGCTGAATACATTCGAGAACAAATGTCTTAGAAAACTCATGAACATCAGTTGGAAAGAATTCAAGACTAATCGACAAATAAGAGAAGACTCTAGGCAGAAATATGTCTCCGACTATATAAGGAAAAGACGATGGTCATATATCGGTCATGTCCTACGAATGCAAAACAACAGAATACCACTACAGGCGCTCACTTGGGTTCCTGAGGGTAAGCGGAAAAAAGGAAGACCAAAAGAAACACTCAGAAGAACAATAATAAGAGAAGGAAGAACGTTGGGCCTAAATAATGTGCAAGAGCTAAGAGGAGTGGCGTCACAACGAACAACCTGGAGAGCACTGGTTTCTGCCTTATGCGCCGTGTTTGGCGCTTAAAGAATTTATTATTATTATTATTATAACTGAGCCTTCTATCTGCAACACATACTATCTGCAACACATTTCATTATATTATATGTATTTATGCAATATGTATATTTATGTTTACATGTTTATATGTGATATTTGTGTATATTTCTGTGGGCGGTTGGTGAGGTGACTATTATATGGTATACCACGTAGAGAGGTCATATAATAGCGTTCTATAGGTGCAATTTTCTTGGTTGAAAATTTGCTGCGACATCTGTTGCTATTAGTGTTAGCTGTGAAGACTGTGCTTATCATTGTTTTTGTAATATTTCTCTGTTCTTTAGTTTTGTTTTGGTTTGTTTGTATTTGTAGGTCTCATCTTTCCTGTAATTTAGTTCTATACACATTTATATTTATACACTGTGACGTCATTTGTGTTGTTTATTTCATCGCGGTTATCATCACAGGTTCTGTGATTATTTTCTTCAGTTTTCTTTTTAATTTAGTTAATTTCTGCGAATGTTTTCATGTCATTTATAATTGTTTTGTTGTGTTCTTGATCGACATACACTATATGAAACATATTTGATCATACACTACTAGCTGTGTAGTGAACTTATGAGAAATAATCAGCTGATGACTAATTGCTGTTACTAGAGGTACACAGTTGATTATACAAGACCTTATTTAAAGGCTTGTTTCCAACAGAGATTGGGATTGTGAGCTAATTAATCAAGTTCATTTAGAACTTGTTCCTGTTTACTTGGAAATAGATTACATTATTGTTTCAAGTGATTGCTATCATTATTAGACATCCTGTCTACATTGGAATACTTTATTGCACAAGGGAAATCCCTTGATAAGTCTGGTAAGGAATTAGAGGAGTTTGCAACTGCTCAATTTGCCATGGTATTAAAGTCAGAAGAAAAGAAGCAAAAACAGGAAAATAAATGGAAAGCAGAAGTTGAACAAAAGAAGATAGATGCTGAGAATTTAAGATTGCAGATGCAAGCTGAGGAGAGAAAAGCTGCTGCTGAGGAGAGAAAGCTTCAAATAGAAGAAAAAAAATTAGAAGCTGAAGAAAAAAGATTACAAAGAGAAGCTGAGGCTGAAAATAAAAGATTAGAAGCTGAGGAGATATAAGCAATGAGAGAACATGAACATCAAAAAGAACTTTTAGCATTTGAGTTAGAAAAATTGAAATTGACAAATATGAGTAATGTTAATCAGTCAAGTGGTAATAGTGGTAAACCCTTTACTTATAAGGTCAAGGTACCAGCGTTCAATCATTCCAGTGACGATATTACATTATGGCTGGATCGTTGTGAACGTTCTTGTCGAGCTCATAATGTGGATAAATCACAATATGCTAACCAGTTGTCAGAAAATTTGAAAGGTGATTCTCTAACTAGTTTAAGTTTGGTTGAAGAGGCTGACAAGGATAATTATGATGTTATTAGAGCAGCTTTATTGAAAAAATATCAATTAACAGAGGAAGGTTACCGTATTTTGTTTAAGAAAATGGTACCTGAATCAGGGGTAGAATTCTCAGAATTCATTGCAAGGACACATCTTACATTTAATCGTTGGATTGAATTGTCCAAAACAGAAAAGACATATGAAGCCCTTATGAACTTGTTGCTCAGAGACAAGATTATGTCAAGTTTTAATAAACCATTCCTTGAATTCTTACATGAGCGTAAACTCAAGACACTAAAAGAAATGGAAGAATATTGTACCCAATACGTCACGGCACATCCGGACGTAGCTTTTAGCAATGCTAAGGTTAAAGAAAGTATGCCAGTTGCATCAGCAACACCATACAACCCTAATTATTCACACAAATTTCAGGGACCTCAAAACAGGTTTGATAAAAAGGGTAACCATAATAGTTATCAAAACCAAGGTAACCAGTCATTTCAGGGTTCTTCTGCGAAGTACTGGAGACGAGCTGACAGCCCTCGATTCAGGGGTGGTCATAATTATAGGAATTTCCGCAGAGGAAGTCATTATAGAAACTATCCAAGTCATCCATCATGGAGACAACAAGACCATAGTTATAGAGATACTCATTATAATGAATATGATAATGGTAACCATGAGAACTATGACTCAAACCCAAATAGGGGTTACAATAGAGGAAACAATAATGATTACAGAGGCAATAATAATCGAGGTAGATCACTATACAAAAAATATAAATCACATTATCAGGCAAAATCTGCACAGCAAGAGTCACATGAAGCCTATAAACAGACTAAAGATAATAATGATGCTAATAATATGGCATGTTCCGCTTTTGATTTTGGGAGAGCATCTCAGTGCCCCCAATGCAAAACATTATTTGAACCAACTACGGTGTCCACTTTAAGTTGTGGCCATCCTCTTCCCGCTCTTCCTGCATCAGTCGCGCATGATGGAAGAGGTTCTCTTGTCTTACATAAAGGTTTAGTAAATGACAATCCAGTCTCAGTTCTTTTTGATTCTGGATGCACCACAATTGGTGTTAGGCAGTCGCTTGTAGATCCTTCTCGTGCCACTGGAAAAGTAGTCAAATGTGTAACGTTTGGCGGCACCTTAGAAAAATACTCTACTGCTATCATTAGGATTGCTACTCCTTTCTTTACAGGAGATGTACACGCATGTCTTCTGCCGAATCTGATCGCTGATCTTATCATCGGTCATATTCACGGAGTCAAAGAATGCACTCCACAACAAATTTCCGTTTGGGAAAAACAAAATATGCAAACTGCTAATGCTGTAGTCACTAGAGCTCAGGCTCTTAATATGCCTCAAACTTCATCTACTGAAGATAATGAAGTGCATAACCAAGATGATCCCTTGGTAATTTCTCGTGACTCGTTTATAAAACAGCAAGAAGATGATCCGACTCTAAAGAAATTCTTCACTCTTGCAACAAAAGGTGATCCGAATAAAGATACAAAGCGTAAATCTTGGATTACAATGAAGAATGGCGTACTTGTACGTATGGTGCAAGACTCCACTAAGTCAAGTCATTCTCAGATTCTTGTTCCCAAGAATTTGAGAGTTAAAATTTTGCAGCACGCTCACGACTCTCAGTGTGCTGGACATATGGGTTTTTCCCGTACAAAGTTAAGAGTTCTTGTGGCTTTCTTTTGGCCTTTTGTGAACAAGGACATATGGATTTATTGTCGATCTTATATAGTATGTCAAGAAGTCAAATCCAAAGGTCCACGCCATGCTGCACCTATTCAGGCTGCAGACATTCCTATTCGACCATTTCAGAAAATGGCGATAGACATCATTGGTCCATTTAAGATCAAATCTGCTAGAGGACATCAGTTTATCTTAACATGTGTGGACATGTGCACACGTTGGCCAGAGGCTATTCCTCTGAAGAGCATTACTACTGCTGACATTGCAGATGCTCTTTGGCTTATATTTTCTCGTCTGGGATTCCCCGGAGAAATATTATCAGACCATGGCACCCAACTAATATTGGATACCATGTCTCAAGTGATGTCGACTCTGCAGATAGAGAGATCTTTGAGTAGTATCTATCATCCTATGTCCAATGGGATGGTCGAACGGCTAAATAGAACACTCAAAAACTTACTAGGGAAGATAACTGAGGATCATCCTCAAGATTGGGACAGGGTTTTACCCGCGGCCCTCTTCGCTTACAGAGAGGTCCCCAATGAACATACAGGATTTTCTCCCTTTGAACTTGTCTTTGGCGCGCGACCGCGCGGCCCTATGTCTTTGCTTCATGATCTCATAACTGCTGATAATATTACCGATGACACAAAATCTTCTTACGAATATGTCATCGCGCTGAGACAAAAGATTATCGAAGCATGCAAATTGGCAACTTCTGAATTTGCTAAGCAGAAGGCAAGACAATTTGCCAATAAGAAAAGAACCTGACGACAACTTTGTCCTGGTGACAAAGCATTTGTTTTGCTACCTTGTAGGGAAAACAGACTTCTTATTTCTTGGAAAGGTCCATACGATATAATCTCGAAAATTTCCGATGTTGACTACATTGTCGATATTGATGGAAAGCATAAAACCTTCCACATCAATATGCGTACGGAATTCCATGAACGTCCGGATTATTTACAGCCTATTTTCCAAGCAACGGACGATTCACCAGTCCAACATGGTCACTACTCATCACTGTCCGTAATACAGGATGAGGAAACAAGTTTTTCGGATGTTAATCTTCCGCTTCTGATGATTCCACTTCATTCTAGTGAATCATGGAAAAATGTTACTGTCTCTCCTGATTTATCTCTAGGAGAACAGCGACAAGTTTCGGCTATGTTACAAACATTTCAGGATGTCCTTACTGACATTCCTGGACAAACTCATGTCATTCAACATGACATTATTCTAACTGACCATAATCCTATAAGGGTCAGACCTTATCCTATCCCTATACATTTTCAAGCACAGGTTGAGAAGGAGTTGGATGAGATGATAGATTTAAAAATAATTGAACCATCCACTTCTGCATATTCTTCGCCGATGGTTATTGTTCGGAAAAAAGACAATAACATACGTCTTTGCGTTGACTATCGCAAATTGAATCAAGTTACGAAGTTTGATGCTGAACCTATGCCTTTACTAGAAGAGCTACTTACTAGGCTTTCTAAATCTCATTTTTTCACTAAACTAGATTTGTCCAAAGGATATTGGCAAGTTCCTTTATCTGAACGCGCCAAACCAATTACGGCTTTTTCTACACCTAGAGGCCTTTTTCAATGGAATTTCATGCCTTTCGGCCTTATGAACGCACCAGCTACATTCGTATGCATGATGCGTCGAATCCTATCTCATCGGTCAGATGTCATCGCGTACCTAGACGACATCTGTCTTTTCAGCGATACTTGGGAAGATCACTGTTCGGGGTTAGTTGAATTACTATCTACTTTACGCGAGTATAACCTGACAACGAAACCCTCTAAAACCTGCATTGGTTTTAGCGAAATTTCTTTCCTAGGCCATCGAGTGGGTCATAGTTTCCTTAAGACAGAGGACCATAATATCACTAAGATACTTAACATCTGTTGAGTTCAGTGAAGAGGTAAATTGAAACGCGAATGGTTAAAACGGAATGAATGTCAACAATGTTCTTCAAACGAAAATTCCAACAAGTATCGTTGAATTGGGTGAACTGGGCAAGTATTGGCAGCACACAAGTCGGTGATTACAGTACATATATTTTATTGACGTGACACCAACGAAGTGGAACAAGACAATCATAGTTACAGATGCGAAGATCATACGTCAAAATGTTAATATCACTGTTAATAGTTGTTGTAGATTCTCTAACAGTTAAGTTCTCTTATATTCCAGTGACTAAGGATCACTTCCATTACCATATAACAGACATGGTATTAACGTCCGTTGACCTTCTCCCAAGGACGTTTATTAAGGCAAACGGATTCATTCTCACGGAGCAATAATTTATATCATACTTGTAAGCATCCCAGACTTTCTTCATAAAATTCTTAGATAGCATATCCAATCCAAACAAAGGCAGATATAACAATACAACCAGGTTAGTGTTTCATCTTGGCTAACCTCTCGGTATCCATACCACGACTTTGGCATAGGTAAAACGGCATATTAAACATGTGAAGCATATATATATATTCATTAACTTGATTCCACATATGGATTCTCCCTCTACAAAAGATTCCAAAGGCTATCGACTCCGTGTGTCCAATTCTAGGAATGTCATCTCCGATGAATTCCCGCTAGACCATTAATAGGAGCGGCCTGATACTTTAATTTACATAATTAAACTTGCCATAAGAAATGGGGCGACACTTACTTCATTCTTCCACTATTGGCTTCGCCATGAAGACCAATAGATACGAATACAACTGATGGCTTCTTCAATTTGCCAGGAATCAAAGAATAACACTGCGGACATAAATGTCGTCCGAGCTGCCCCTATCATGACGTCACAATCTACTCAACTAGGTTACACGTGCGTCCAAAGCAACTCACACAGCATTGTGCACGTCAGTGCGTGAATCAATCGAACGCACAAATAATATAACTATATAAAACTGGTGCGTACATTTGGCAGGACCGAAGACTACCCCCGTAGGTAATAAATGTACGTAACAGCTCCCTTATTACCTCCCCTTAAAAAAATTAATTCTATTAATTTTTTTCGAACTAATTACTCGAGAGAGGTGAGTCAAAACTACAACAAGATTTATGACATGCATAAAATTATATCATATTAAGAAAAGAATATTAAATGAAAACAATATAACTAAATGATAGTATGCATTAAAGCACACATCCACCATCGACCTACTTTGGAACGATGTGGTAATATTCGAAGTAAAAAGAAGTTGAAAATGAAAATGAAATAAACCATAAAAAAAAAGATGATAATAAAATTCAACAAAATTGTTTTAAAAGAAATTTGAAACATATGATTTCAAAAATGAAAATGAACAGCAACACTGATGATGATCAATGATAAAAGAATCAATAAAACAGAAAATTTTAAAATATAACATGCAAAATGAAACAAAGCATAATTAAACACTTTAAGAAGCAACGCACTTACTATTTCCTAACATTAGTAAGTTTGACTAGTTATCTAAAAGTGAGATATCATGTAGTGGGATACGTGAATACACGTATTGCGAAACACTAATAAAATTAGTAGATGTGTGATTTATAATCAATCAAATTGATTAAATTGAATTATACTAATTAATAGTACTTAATTTATGAACAAATAACTAATTACTAATTTATTCTAAGTGATTTCAATTTCACTCATTGTTAATATTCTTTTAGAACTAGTTAAATCGACAAGAATATGTTCTAAATGTACCATGCCTGAAATAAGTTTACGAACACGATATGTAGTGTAATCTGTTCCATAACAATAGTGAATGTCTATTTGTCACTCTTACCAATGTTTCCATACTAAAAAAAAATGTTACTTTAATATCACTGTTCCCGTTCTAACAAAACGTTACTTCACAAGAAATAATGTTATAATCCATACGTAAGTATATTCTGAAAGTTATATATATATACGAATACTGCAGAACTACACATAGTCTCCACAGATGTATAATCAGTGACCATGTACAAAGTTATTCATGTTTCTGTGAGGACGTTTCACCATCTGGAAGTGGTTTAATTTCGACGTGTTCACTAGGGCATCTTGAAAGACAGTCTGCAAACACATTCTGTACTCCAGGAATAGCTCGTATCTCAAAATGGAACGGTTGAAGCGCAATAGCGTAACGCGCTGACTTTGATGACTTCACGTTCCCTGTGTTCAGTGCTGTAAGAGCTTTCTGGTCGGATTCCACCACAAAGTGTGATCCGAGGAGATAACGATCCAGTTTTGTGATTGACCAGACAAGAGCGAGGAGCTCTTTGTCTAGAACGGAATACTTCATCTCGCTCGTCGTAAGCTTTCTGGATACGTACATAATCGGAAATAAGGTGCCTCCGTATTCCTGCATCAAAACTGCCGCGATAGCGTAGGAAGAAGCATCACTGCGAAGAACAAAGGTGAGATCTTTGTTAGGCAACCTTAAAAAAGGCTTATTTGAAAAAAATTGTTTTATATAATCTAAAGCCGTTTGATGATCCTGCGACCACTTTATTACATTAGGTGTGCCTTTCTTCAGTAACGAAGAAAGAGGTGCAGTTATAGTAGACAAATGAGGGATGAATTTAGAATAGAACTGTATTAGTCCTAAGAGCGACCTCACTTGTTTTTTTGTCTTAGGTGCTGAGATGTTTAAAATTTTAGAGACGTTACTGTCTTCTGTATACATTAAACCGCGACCTATACGGTGACCAAGAAATGAGATGTCATGAAAACCGACAAAAGCCTTTGAAGGTTTCGCTGTTAAGTTATAATCCCGTAAGGTAGAAAGTAAAGATTTTAAACCCTGAATATGTTCATCCCAAGAGTCACTGAAAAGACAGATGTCATCTATATAAGTAATGACATCGGGACGATGAGACAATATGCGGCGCATCATGCGTACAAAGGTAGCTGGCGCATTCATTAGACCGAATGGCATAAAATTCCATTGAAAAAGACCCCGTGGCGTCGAGAAAGCGGTGAATGGCTTTGCTTTAGGGGTTAATGGCACTTGCCAATAACCCTTTGAAAGGTCAAATTTCGAAAAGAATGTGGCATGAGATAATTTCTCTAATAAGTCGTCTAAAAGAGGTAATGGTTCCGCATCGAATTTTGTAACTTTGTTTAATTTCCTGTAATCTACGCAAAGACGTATATTGTTGTCCTTCTTCCTAATGATTACCATAGAAGAAGAATATGGTGATGAAGATGGTTCAATTATATTTAATTGAAGCATCTCATCCAATTCCTTATCAACCTTATCACGAAAGTGTAAAGGAATAGGATATGGGCGAACTCGAATCGGTGTATCGTCAGTCAGAATAATGTCATGTTGGATGACTGACGTATGACCTGGGATGTCAGTGAGGACATCCTCATACGTGTGTAGAATATTAGAGACTTGCTGACGTTGATCATCAGTAAGAGTAGATGAGATAGTAACATCATTCCATTTCTCAGTGGAATGGAGTGGTACAACTGGTATTGGTAGTTGTACATCATCGAAAGAAGATTCCTCTTCTTGGATGACAGACAAACTAGAATAGTGTTGAATAGGAGGTGTAGGATCGTCAGTTGCTTGGAACACTGATTGTAGATAATCAGGACGTGAGTAATATTCCTTCAACATATTAATGTGGAAGGTTTTATGTTTACCATTAACATCAACGATGTAGTCGACATCGGATATTCTTGAGATGATCCTGAAAGGACCTCTCCAGGTAATTAAAAGACGATTATTATGCGCAGGGAGTAATACAAAAGCTTCATCACCAGGTATGAGCTGGCGAAGACGTCTATACTTGTTTGCAAATAGACGAGCTTTTTCTTTGGCTTGTTCGGATGATGCAGTAGCTAATCTACAAGCATCTATGATTCTCTTTCTCAGAGAGATCACATACTCATAAGAGGATTGAGTTTCCTCTTCAATATTCTCGTCAACCAATAAGTCGTGGATTAACGACATCGGACCGCGTGGTTGCATGCCGAAAACAAGTTGAAATGGAGAAAACCCCGTTGCTTGATTTTGTACTTCGCGATACGCAAAGAGACAAGCGGGTAGGACCCGATCCCAGTCTTGGGGATGGTCTTGAGTTATCTTACCCAACAACTGCTTGAGTGTCCTATTTAGACGCTCAATTAACCCATTTGACATCGGATGATAAATAGAACTTAGAGATCTGTCTATACCTAATGTCTTCATAACTTGAGACATGGATTCAGAAATGAACTGAACCCCATGATCCGACAAGATTTTCCGTGGAAAACCAATGCGTGAGAAGATTAACATCAATGCCTCTGCTACACTGGCAGATGAAGTGTTCTTGAGAGGGATGGCTTCAGGCCAACGAGTGCACATATCAATGCACGTAAGAATATGCGTATGCCCTCTAGCAGATGGTAGCATAGGACCAATAATGTCTATAGCCATTTTATCAAATGGTCTAATCGGGATGTCCGCAGCTTGAATAGGAGCCGCATGAAATGGACCCCGTACCTTAACTTCTTGACATATCAAACAAGACCGACAATAGAGAGTGATGTCCTTATGTACGCCTGGCCAGTAGAATGCCGAAAGCACTCTGGATTTGGTACGCGAAAAAACCCATATGGCCCGCACATTGCGAGTCATGCGCATGTCGTAATATACGAGATCTCATACAGGATGGGACTATAATCTGAGAACATAAGGATGAATCCTTTTCTCGTATTACTCTAACCAAAATGCCATTTTTAAGTATAAAATCATGTCTAGATTTTGCAAGTTTGTTGCTGGTATTATTTTTGTTCACATACTGAAAAATTTTTTTTAATGAATCATCATTCTTTTGCAATGTTGCAAACAACTCCCGTGAAATAGGAGCATCATCATCACAAGTGGTATGAACTGTAGGTTCCATAGGTGTATCATGCGACATATTAGTAGCTTGCGCTCTAGTCACTACTGCATTTGCAGTTTGAATATGTCGCTCTTCCCATTCAGCAATTTGCTGTGGTGTACACTCTTTAATACCATGTATGCGACCAAGTATCAAATCACAAATTGGATTCGGAAGGAGACAAGCTTGAATCTTTCCTGAAAAAAATGGAGTATTAAGATCAATAATAGCAGTGGCAAATGTTTCAATTGTGCCACCAAACGTTACACATTTGACAACCCGGCCCGTGGCACAACTTGGGTTGATCAGCGAAGTCCGGACGCCGACTGTACTGCAACCAGAGTCAAATAGGAGAGAGCATGAAATATTGTTGACAAATCCCTTGTTAAACTTAAGAGAGCCCTGTCCCTGGTGTACTGAAGCAGCAGTGGCCGTACAGACTGCAGGTAGACTAGGCAAGGTATGTCCGCAACGCAGCGTCGTGATCGCCCTGGGCTGGAAAAGAGTAGAGCATTCTGAACAATCTTTGACTTGGGTACAATCAAGAGAACAACACATAGCATTATGAGTTTCAGCTCCTTTACCCTGTTCAATGTTAGCCTGTGTATCACTAAAAGCGACATTAGAATGTCTATTCGTATTACTCAACGATCTATCTCGTCGACGCGATCGATTTTGATTTTTGTCATTAAAATTGCCATAATTGTAGTTTCTGCTAGAGTTAAAATTTGGATTAGTCCGATAATTTGTATAATTATCGTTATGATGTTGGTAAAATGGTTTATTTCCAAAAAATTGTTTGTTTTGCGGACCCTGAGATCTTGATCTCCAGTTTTGTTTATTATAATGTCCTTGATTATTTTTTAAATTATTGTTACCAAAATCTCGCGATCTGTGAGCCTGGTTCCAAGAAACATTAAATGGAGCAGATTGTTGAAATTGCTTCCCTTTGTAAAAATTACCATTGTTAAAATTGTCATTATTTCCCTTATTGACATATCTGTCAGCACTAAAAGAACGATTGCGTGAAAAATTGTTTTGTTGTGCTGCAAAAGCAACAGGCAATTCATTCTTAATCTGTGCATTACTTAGATCCATGTTTGGGTGAGCAGTGCAAAAATTTTTTGCATGCTGTTCCAGGTCTTTCATAGATAAAGGTTTCCGTTCGTGTAAAAATGCGAGAAATGTAGGATTTACAGACGAAAGTACCTTATCGCGCATCAGTAAATCGAAGAGACCTTCATACGACTTTTCAATTTTGGATAATTCAATCCATCTTTCTAGTGTTAGTCGTATTTGTGACAGAAAATCATTGAAATTTCTGCTAGATTGGGGTAGTAATGTATGAAATTTTAAACGATATTGGTCTTCTGTCATTTGGAATTTTTGCAGAAGTGCCGCTCTAAGAGCATTATAGTCATTTTTCTCACCAATGCTGGTGGTATGATAAACTGCTAATGCGTCCCCTGTGAGTAATCTGGATAAATATGTACAGTATAGAGCTTTATCCACGTTATAAGACACACAAGTGGCCTCAAACCTATCTAGGAAGAATATCACGTCATCAGACGGGGGATTAAATTTTGGTAATTTAAGGTGAATTTCCTTAAAATTATCATGTCTGGATGAAGTTTGGCTTTCAAAAGTTCTCTGAGAATTAGCTTCCTGAGTTAACCTAAGTCTCTCATATTCTGACTCTGCTAATTTCAGTTCATGCTGTCGTTTTCTTTCATTCTCTTCCATCTCAAGCTGAAGTCGTTTTGTGTTTTGTTCAGCTATTAATCTTCTTTCTTGCATTTCTTTTTGTTTAACTTCCATTTCTTTTTCAGCTATTAATCTTTTTTCTTCCATTTCCTTTTTTAACTTCCATTTCTTTTTGTTTAACTTCTTTTTGTTTAACTTCCATTTCTTTCCCATTTCAATATTAAGTAGTCTTTCTTTTTCTGCCGTATCTCTTTTAAATTGCTCTTCAGCCTCGAATTTTTTCTGTTCGGACTCACGCTGAAATCGTTTCTCTTCCAATTCAGCGGCTAATCTCATTTTTTTCTCCTCTTCCTCAGCTATAAATTTCCTCTTCTTTTCATCCTCCTCAGCAGTTAATCTCATTTTTTTCTCATTCTCCTCCGCCTCAATCCTTTTTTGATCTGCCTCAAATTTCAAATTTTCCAAACGTAAAGTTTCTAACCTTCTCTGATCAGCTTCTATTTCTTGAGCTTTCTTATATTCTGCAAGTGCAAATGCTTTTGCTTCCTCAGGAGCCATCTGAAGAGCTTTTGCTTGCTTAATGAAATAGTCTAAGGTAGCCATTATTCAATTTTATTATGTAATAATACTACTTAAAATTGTTACTACAACTCGTGGTCTTCGTTCCTGTCCTTAGAACGGTATAATGTTATCATATAATTATTAAATATGTTATTAATCAATAAATTTATGTAATCAAATGTCATGAAATGAACAACGAGAAAGACAATAGAAACATAACCGACAAGACATGATAAACTGGACGGTAGAACACAATCGTAGAAATCAAAAAAATAAAAATGTATAACTAAAATAGAATATCGTAAAAATATACGACGATAACTACGATCAGATAATTAACAGTACAATTGACAACACAGTGTAAAAACATAGGTTTTGTAAAAAACTAAACGACAGGAAAGGTGAGATGGACGCAAAATACAAACAAAATTCATCATAAAACTAAATTATGAATAAAAATAGCTACCAAAAACAACGATTAAACGTGACGAAACAGCTAAATAGATAATATTATAAGAAGCAACTAGCGATCGGAACTTCGGCAAGGTTTCTAGCCTTGTACCGGAACTATCGCTCAATTGAAACTTACAAGACGAGCCCTACAGAACGTCTGACGAAGAGCCCGAATTGGCTTCGAGATGGATCTCGTTCGTCAGATCAACCTCCCTACCTCCCACGAAGAATACACAACATATAACACTTAACACGAAAAATATGAAGGTGGACATATCACGGAAGGCACAACTAAGCGTAATAAAGTGTACAACGGAAACACGTTATACTCATCTCGCGTGCAGGTAAAAAATCAATGTGCCTCGTCTCCGTGGATGTACGTCTACAGATAAAATACTTCGTTCTGCTTCTCTAGATTACAGCTCGCACGTAATAATGATGAAGAGATGATCTCCAAGTAATCAGTCACTGTGAAACTTGACGTGGAGGTTGATTGAAGACCTTGACCTTGGTAAACGTAAGTTGAATCTGATTCATATCACGCTAGGATCCAAATTGAGATGATGTCGCCTTGAAAGTAAAAATTCTTCTTTTCAAACGATAATTTGGATGGGTACGTTCCTTGGAAGTTAGATATTTCCAGACCACACTGGAACACCATTTATTGTTGACTCCATTTTATCGTTGAGTTCAGTGAAGAGGTAAATTGAAACGCGAATGGTTAAAACGGAATGAATGTCAACAATGTTCTTCAAACGAAAATTCCAACAAGTATCGTTGAATTGGGTGAACTGGGCAAGTATTGGCAGCACACAAGTCGGTGATTACAGTACATATATTTTATTGACGTGACACCAACGAAGTGGAACAAGACAATCATAGTTACAGATGCGAAGATCATACGTCAAAATGTTAATATCACTGTTAATAGTTGTTGTAGATTCTCTAACAGTTAAGTTCTCTTATATTCCAGTGACTAAGGATCACTTCCATTACCATATAACAGACATGGTATTAACGTCCGTTGACCTTCTCCCAAGGACGTTTATTAAGGCAAACGGATTCATTCTCACGGAGCAATAATTTATATCATACTTGTAAGCATCCCAGACTTTCTTCATAAAATTCTTAGATAGCATATCCAATCCAAACAAAGGCAGATATAACAATACAACCAGGTTAGTGTTTCATCTTGGCTAACCTCTCGGTATCCATACCACGACTTTGGCATAGGTAAAACGGCATATTAAACATGTGAAGCATATATATATATATTCATTAACTTGATTCCACATATGGATTCTCCCTCTACAAAAGATTCCAAAGGCTATCGACTCCGTGTGTCCAATTCTAGGAATGTCATCTCCGATGAATTCCCGCTAGACCATTAATAGGAGCGGCCTGATACTTTAATTTACATAATTAAACTTGCCATAAGAAATGGGGCGACACTTACTTCATTCTTCCACTATTGGCTTCGCCATGAAGACCAATAGATACGAATACAACTGATGGCTTCTTCAAATTTGCCAGGAATCAAAGAATAACACTGCGGACATAAATGTCGTCCGAGCTGCCCCTATCATGACGTCACAATCTACTCAACTAGGTTACACGTGCGTCCAAAGCAACTCACACAGCATTGTGCACGTCAGTGCGTGAATCAATCGAACGCACAAATAATATAACTATATAAAACTGGTGCGTACATTTGGCAGGACCGAAGACTACCCCCGTAGGTAATAAATGTACGTAACTATACAGAGTAAGAATTTGAAGAGCTCGAAGTCTACTCGATATGCAATTGCTCTTCAACCTTTTCATTTTTCGGTACAAGCTATCCGTTAATCAGATAATGTGATGGCAGACATTTTGTCTAGATGCCCACATGATTCCACCTAACTGTTGGGTCTTGGACTTCTTAACACTTCCAACTCTACAACAGTTTTTTCTTTTCTATATCAAGATAAATACACATTGTAATGTGTAATATAGTGATTGTATCACTACTATCACTACGTTCATTGATATATATATTTACCGCTACTCTTTGATGATTTTTCTTCTTTGTCAATCATGTACTTATAATGCTTAAATATGAAATTGTTATATGCATTGTGTTATTGTCAGCATTGTAGTATACGCTGGTGGCACCTCCCTGAAAACATTTATGCTTAAGAGAAATGCTTTCTCTGAGATGTTGCGATGTATTCTCACAAGTCGATCTATGCTTCGACTTTACCTTAATTTGAAATTATAAATTGCTCTTATTAATCATCTGCGCATTATTCGTGCGTGGTGAGCCTATTGTATGTTGCTCTCAGATGGAAAAAAAAATTTCATTTTTTTTCCCGGGGGTTGCGGTAGTCTGTTACCAACAGATTACTGGTGACAATGTATATATATTTATGATAATATTGATCTGTCGGAGGAAAGGTATTTGTTTTTAGAATCAGGACGCTTTCCTGGTCAAAGATATATCACCCACAATTGATTGATACTTTTGTTATGTGGGTTATCTCCCCTGGAGATCGAATTTGGCGTATGAATCTGGATTTCGTTAGTCTGTGCCTTGTTGGGCCAGAAAACAGATTGTTCTTGCTTAGGTTTATGCAGGAATGTTTATAGTCCGAGTCTATGTTTACTCTGTGTCTATTTCAGACGATTCAGTCTTATATTGTAATATCTTGGTATGTCTTAGTGGAACTATTTTTCCTTGTACTGTACTTTGGGGTCAGGGAGTTCTGCGCATGCAGAGAGAGAAGAGTGTCTTCCGGGATGATGGAATGCCGGGCGAAAGCCATGTTGAAGAGGAGTCCCCAGTCTGTGGTCTCTATGATTTGTCATGGGGAAGAAGATAATTTCTGATATGTTCATTAAGTCTACTAGTCTCCTGTGTTTATTCTATAATGCCAGGAGAGGGGCGTATGTGTTCTGCTAGTGTTTTTCTCATGCCCAGGTAAAAGAACATTTTACTGAACTTTTTCATCCTAGGCTTAACTGGGCAGACAGCTACATTATGATTATAGATATCCATATGTCGGGATGACATATTACCTAGCAGCACGGTAGACGATTGTATGCAGCAGTTAAGATAAAAGAATATGCTGATCCTTGTAGAAACATTTGTGTTTATGAACAAAGCTTCTATTGAAGATTTGCTATACATCTGTATAGTGAGCGATGCTCAGAAGGGAACCAGAAGCCATTTTGGATTCTAACTTTTTGTCGATCATCAATCAGAGAACGGGGATGCCCCTTATTATCAGGTGATGATTAGGAGATCACAGTTATAAAGAAAACCCAATACTGGCGGGTTAACATTATCTTCAGATAGATTTGCTGAACTTTACCTAAAGGAATCTTCGCTAGAAAAGAGGTTCTGTTTAGGAGTCATACTTGAACAGTATTTATCAACTGACACGCTTGGTCAGTAAGGCCTGATGATTATCTTGATAAACAGTGGAAATCTAAGTGCTTGTCTACAGATGTTCCATTGTGATGTTATTCAACATGAATGCTAACTTAAGATGGTAGACCATTGATCAACAATATGCTATTTATGTCGACCTATGTTGCTGTAACTATACACGTACTGTCTAAGTGTGTGCGTCCTATTAAACAGTATGAAACGACCACAGTAGTCCAGCCATCCTTGACTTCCACCTGTGATTGGAGTGAGTGTCCTATGAATCTGTCGAACTGTCATCCATTCGCGTTTGTCATTTTGGTTTTCACACTCACCCATTGCATCAGAATATACGCACTTAACAGTACACCTTGTCAGGGCCCCAACAGTCGGTAACCTGACCCATTTAAAGAACATTGTGACTGGACGAGCTACATCACAAAAAAACAGTCCATGTCAATCTGGTGCAAGAAACAAGCATTTATCAAATGTGTATGTATATTCGATGGGTAGAGGCATAATGAGAAAGGCGCCAACATCATAACTTTGTGTCATGCCACAAATGTTATTAGAAAAGATTATCACCTTGTATTAAAGCCAGACAGGCTTACTTAGACTTTGGGAGAAAATAAAAATACATAAAAGGGGAAATTGATGTATATTATTATGATGTAAGACCAGAAAACCACTGGCCGTCTTCAGCAAGTCACCGTGTTTGCACATGACTTTATTTAAATTAACTATACTTTTCCTATGACAAGGAATGTATCAAACGAATGTTTGAAGATTACCTGATGATGAATAGGGCACCCAATCAGATAGGAACACTAGCTATTTATTTAGCAATTTCACTGATCTTGAAACTGTTGATAATTTTTAATTGTTTAGAGATGGAGATACTCAAATGTGAAGTCAGTCCTATTGTATGGCTCGGAGACATGGAGAACAACAAAGACAACAACCAAAAAGCTACAGACTTTCATAAATGGGTGCTTGCGTAGAATAGAGGGATTAAAATGGTATGACAAGGTTACCAACGTGGAACTGATGACAAGAACTAGACAAGTGTCAGTGGAACAAGAGATGAGAAGAAGACGATGGCGATGGATAGGACACACACTGAGGAAACCTGTTGATAGCATTACAAGGCAGTCCTTTTTCTGGAACCCCCAGGGCAAGAGAGGCAGAGGAAGACCAAGAAGCACATGGAGAAGAGAGTTGGAAACAGAGGTGAAAATGATGAGGAGAACATGGAAAGAACTTGAGATGATGGCACGGGACAGGAGGACTTGGCATGTGTTTGTTGAAGGCCTATGCTCCTTTGGGAGTGGAGGGTTATGAAGAAGAGATGGAGATAGGTGTATGATGTACTGAGGAGGCCTTAATCCTCTGATTTCAGGGTTCCATATTGAAACAATCAGTGAGCCATATACCAACATATACGTACTACTGAAGCTGCAAGTTCGAATCAAAATTTCCTGTTTACCTTAAATTCAACGAGTTATGAAGCATTGTTCAGACGTTGCAGTCGTGAAGAAGGTGGTTGTGAGAAGGACATCACCATGCTCCAGAAAATAAGATAAGCCCAAATTGTCCACGGGCGTGTGTTAGTTCAGACTCTCCATCATTTTTATATCAATCAGTATTCTTGACATGATGATACCAGTCATTCTTCAGAAGCATGTCCCTTCATATGAGTTATTGTTTCATCAGAACATTTCCAGACATTAACAATTTAGAGTGATATTAACAGACACAGTGTTGTTTGAAATTACTTTGCTGTAGATAACTTTTTTTATTTTTTTAGTGTTAACAGTCCTGTATCCCAGCAATTGAGATACAGGCAAAATAAATTGTAAAAAAGATTATCATTCTAAAGTTATCCAGTGACTTGTTTAATTACTTTTCATTGAGTTATAGGTGTAGGTGTTGTCATTTTATTAACATTACATGGCAAATTACCCAAGACACCTAGCCAGATAACAACCAGACACCATTACATATAATTAGGATCAAAATATATAGCAGAATGAGGTCGTAGGGTGGTAGCAGACAGGTTCCCTGAGACCATCTTCTTCAACATTTAGACTTAGGGGCTTGCATAGCTGACCTCACATCTGTAGACAATTAATACTTAACCTTTTAACATCTAAACCCACCACAGTGATGATATTCGACCAAAAGATTAGGGGAATTTTTCTTAGGCATGTTGTGTGAAAAGAGAACAATTTCGACATTTCCTGCCTGTAACTCTCCAGCATTCCACACCACAGAGAAGCACAGAAAGCACACAGCTCTGATACAATCTTAATTTTGTGATTGTGCTGTACTTGAGAAGACTTCCAGATGTTCTTGCTTTGTTCATTCTGTTGTTTATGTCTTTGCTTGCTCCACCGTCTGTTGTTACTATGCTTCCTAGGTATGTGAAGGTGTCTGTCTGTTCCAGTTGCTGATTCCTTACTGATATGGGCTCAGGGTTGCTTACATTGAGCGTCATGACCTCTGTCTTCTTTAGATTGATGTTCAAGCCCACCTGCTGGTTATACTTATTAAGTCTATCCGTTTTTTCCTGGATGTGTTGATGTGAGTGTGCCAGTAGTGCAATGTCATCTGCATATTCCAGATCTTCCAATGTAGAATATGCAGTCCATCTTATTACTCTTGGACTGCCCGTTGTTGTCTGGCACATCACCCAGTCTATGACTGTTAAAAATAGAGTGGTTGATAAGGGGCATCCCTGTCGTACTCCTGTCTTCACCTCGAAGGTTAGGCTGCTCTGCCCAACGCTACACGTAAAGTTGGCATAGAGGCTTTTTATGATTGACACTATTTAGCTTGGAATTCCATAAGCCCTCAGTATTTTCCATAGACTGTTCCTATGTATACTGTCAAAAGCTTTTTCAAAATCAACGAAATTAATGTACAGCTGTCTCTGCCATTCTGAGCACTGCTCTATGTTGTTCCAGAGGGTAAATATATGATCTACAAATCTTCTGTTCTTTCTAAATCCTGCTTGTTCTTTCCTCAGTTTGTAGTCTACTGCTTTTGAAATTCTCTGTATAATCATCCTGTCTAGTATTTTGCTGGGAACTGAGAGAAGAGTGATTCCTCTCCAATTATTGCAGTTTGCAAGATCTCCCTTCTTGGGCAATTTGACAAGGAGCACAGGCCTCCAATAAACACATGCACCTGATAGATGTCTCTTTTACATTTTGGCTGTTGGAATTATTAATTGGACATGAAGACGCTACATGTTCTAATTATAGCCCATCAGAGGGGGGATATTTGTCATCATTAATATTAAATAAAAACAAAAGAAAACACCAGCTGTTACACACTGATAATAGCCATTTATTTTATTCATACATGTTACTAAGAAATCAAAGTAGAATGGAAACTGTATGCAAATTTCTGCTTTTATCTTAATGTCATAGAAATGTAGCATGATTTGAAATCCTCCTGACGAGGGAAAAGGCGCACATCATAGTTCTTTCCCACTTTTTTAAAATGGGTTACTTGGTACAGAAGAACTGCAACAAAATGCAATATGCATTTTAAAAACTTAATGTACCGGTATCTTAAAGTAGAACAAGCTCAGTTTTGAGTATTTCCATGACATCGCAAAACCGTTTAGCCTAACAGCTTTGTTTACAAGCTGCATAAAAATATGAACACATTTTAAAGACATGAAAAGAAAGTGACAACTTGGAGGAAGCCAGTTTTACATGTATGCAGCCATGTACAGCTTCTAGAAACATTTGTCATGACTGCTCATGAAAGTACAAAAGTTTGGGGTTGGAGTGGCTAAGAGGTATGGCATCCACCTCAAATTCTAAAGGTACCAGGTTTGCTCCCAGTTCAGGGAATACAATTTATTGACATTTTGTTTCAGAACCAGTGGTTCTTAATGATGTCATACTCCTCCCTAATCTCCTAGGTAATGATATATGATGTCATACTCCTCTCTAATCTCATAGGTAACGATATATGATGTCATACTCCTCCCTAATCTCTTAGGTACGAGATATGATGTCATACTCCTCTCTAATCTCCTAGGTAACGATATATGATGTCATACTCCTCCCTAATCTCCTAGGTAACGAGATATGATGTAATACTCCTCCCTAATCTCCTAGGTAACGATATATGATGTCATACTCCTCCCTAATCTCCTAGGTAATGAGATATGATGTCATACTCCTCCCTTACCTCCTGGTAACGAGATATGATGTCATACTCCTCCCTAATGTCCTAGGTAGCTAGATATGATGTCATACTCCTCCCTAATCTCCTAGGTAATGAGATATGATGTCATACTGCTCCCTAATCTCCTAGGTAATGAATGTCATACTCCTCCCTAATGTCCTAGGTAGCGAGATATGATGTCATACTCCTCCCTAATCTCCTAGGTAACGAGATATGATGTCATACTCCTCCCTAATCTCCTAGGTAATGAGATATGATGTCATACTCCTCCCTAATGTCCTAGGTAGCGAGATATGATGTCATACTCCTCCCTAATCTCCTCATCATCATGTGACGTATTCTTTCCAGAACGTTGTCTCCATTACAGCTGCTCTGAACGCATCACGATTCTGGGCAAATCGACCTGCATCAGCCAAAGACAATTTCAGACTCTCTGTGATGTCCTGGGTCCACCGTCGTCTAGGTCAACCCCTTCCCCTTTTTCCAGGGACCATGCCTTCCATCACTGTTTTTTCCAGGCTATTATGTCTTTTTATATGACCGAAAAATTTCAGCTTCCTTATTGCGATGGTATTTAGGAGCCAATGTTCCTGTACGTTTAGTGAGTGCTTGGTAGTGAGATATGATGTCATACTCCTCCCTAATCTCCTAGGTAACGAGATATGATTTCATACTCCCCTCTAATGTCCTAGGTAACGAGATATAAAGTCATACTCCTCCCTAATCTCCTAGGTAACAAGATATGATGTCTAGCCTTCTCAGATAAGGGTGAACAAATAGGAGGTCCCGTGTGCAAGTTGCGCATGTTAAAAATTCCTCTGCAGTTGGAAATCATAAAGAGTAGGCCATATGTATAAAATGCCCTGGCAAAATATACAAATTAGGAAACCTTACTTACTTAGTCGTTCCCCTTCTACCGTGAGGTGTAGAGGTTTGGAAGAGAGAGCGCCAGACCATTCTATCAGCTGTCTTCTTCCTGGCCTGGTTCAATTCTAGTCCTCGGTCCTTCAAAGATGGTCTAATGTTGTCCTCCCAGCAAACTCTGGGTCCTCCTGGAGGTCTGGATCCCTGGCTCTTTGTTTCCCATGCTTGTCGTGGTAGCCGATCTTCTCCCATTCTGCAGACATGGCCAAACCATCTTAGTTGGGACTGTTCTATTTGGGTCAGCAGCGGGTGGGATTTTAGGCCTTGACGTATCGTCTGGTTGCGGACCATGTCTCTTCTTGTTACTTCAACCACCTTCCTCAGATACCTCATTTCTGAGGTTTGGATCTGGCTTTTGTGGGTTGTAGTCATTGCCCATGACTCGCATCCATATGTCAAGACTGGGACATAAGTGGAGCGGTATACAGCCATCTTAGTCTTCTTACCAACCTCTTTCTTGCTGAGGAATCCTCGATTTATGGCCTGAAAAAGTCTCCCAGCCGCTGCTTTTCGAGTGGCCAACTCTTCTTTGATGCCTCCCTTTCGGTCTATAATAGCTCCGAGATATTTAAAGTGGTCGACCTGCTCCAGGACCTATTCTCCCAACTTAATCTGATGTTTTCTTTCTTCTCGTGATATCACCATGAATTTTATTTTAGAGCTGCTTATGACCATCCCTCTCTTCTCCAGCTCTTCCTTCCAGACTTGCAGGTTGGATTGGAGATGTGTCTCTGATTTAGCAATCAGGACAACATCATCAGCAAATGCTAGCTCTGAAATACAGACCTGTCTCATCTTCTAGTACCCCACTGAATACTTTCTTGTTCTCTCCTTACATGCCTTGATGACATCGTCCATGAGGAGTATGAAAAGATAAGGTGACAGGATATCGCCTTGTCTTACACCAGTGATGGTCCTGAACTCTTCTGACTTATAGTTTGCTGTCCTCACATAATTTCTGCAAGACTTGTAGAAGCTCTGTATAGCACGAATCAGAGGTGCTGGAGTGTTCTTCCTTGCCAAACAGTCCCAAAGTTTGCTCCAGGGGACCCTGTCAAACGCCTTTTCCAGATCTATGAAACAAAGATGGATCTCACTCTTGTACTCAAGGGCCTTTTTACTCTGCTGCCTGAGTGTGAAGATTATGTCTTGAGTACTTCGGTTTGCTCGGAATCCGCACTGGGCTTCATCCAATTGTGGCTCAGCTAGGCATCGGAGTCTCTGCTCTAGGATTCTAGAGTAGATTTTACCAGGGACACTGAGAAGGGATATGCCTCTGTGGTTTCCACATTGTCGATTGTCACCCTTTTTGAAAATCGGTGTTATGATGGCAATCTCCCAATCCTTTGGTATGGCCTTGTTGCACCACGCTGCCTGTAGGACCCTTAGGAGTAATAGGTCGCCTGATGCTCCCATGTACTTAACCATTTCTGGTGTTATACGATCATGCCCTGCTGCTTTGCCCATCTTGATTTTCTCCAGTGCTGCCTTCATTTCTTCCATCTTTATGTCATCTTCACCACCATTGGTTTTCTCTTCTGTGCTAGTGGTTATCATTTCTGATGCTTCACCTTGCTCACCATCAAGGAGTTCTGAGAAATATTCGTTCCATCTTTCCATTACTTCCTTCGGGGCAGTAAGCAATTTGCCTTGCTTGTCCTTTATAAATTTGAGAGGGCATTGTTTTTCCTTCCTCATGTTCTTTAGGGTCTTATAGAACAATTTCTGGTTTTCTTGCGCATCCTTTTCTAGCTTTTCTCCAAATTCTTCCCAGGACTTCTGTTTTGCTGCTAGCACCTTGTTCTTTGCTTCTGTTCTGAGTATCATATATTCTCTATATTTCTCTATTTGTCCTGCTGTGTTTTTAGCTCTTAAGTATTGTTTCCATGCCATTTTCTTCTCTCTTACTTTCTCTTTGACTTCTTCTGTCCACCAAGGTGTCCTCTTTCTCTTGTTCCCAAGTCGGACTTCACCACATGCTTCTGCAGCAGCTGTCTTTATGATGTCCTTGAATTTAAGCCACAGGGTTTCCAAGTCATCAGGTTGTTCTTCTGCGTTTCTCACCGCTGTAGCAATAAGCCCCTGATATCTGGTCTTAATTTCTGGCTCTTTCAGCTTGTAGGTCTTAATGCTCATTTCTTCCGTTCGTTTACTTGGTTTCTTGCGTGGTGCTGGGCAGTTCCTAGGCTGAGCAACTCTTTCAGTTGTTCTTTTGATTGTAAGCAGGTAGTGATCACTTCCAATCTCTGGCCCCCTCCAGACTCTAGCATCCCGGACATATTTGAATGAGCTCCTCCTAACAATGGCATAGTCGATCACTGACTTCTCATTCTTTGTTGGTTCACACCTAGTGTATGCGCTTATGGGGGAACTTTGTGTTTGTAATGATCAGATTCTGCTCACTGCAGAATCTGAGGAGTCGCTTTTTGTCATTGAGAGTATCTTCTCCATATCTTCCGATAACTCCACCCCATCTAGCATGGTCATTTCCAACTCTGGCATTGAAATCTCCGAGCATGATAATTTCATCTTGGCAGTCATCCACTGTCCTTTGAAGCAGCTCAAAGAATTCTTCCTTGACCTCTGCTCTCTCATCCCCATTTGGCCCATACACTATGACCAGGTTGACTATGGTTTCTCCTTCTTTTAGTTTTACAACCATAATGCGCTCCGAGACAAAGTTCCATCCCTTGATACTATCTTTCTGGTTTTTGGCCACAATGCAACCCACGCCCCCTTTAGCTCTTTCAGATGTGCGTACTCCACTGTATAGCAGAGTGTTGCCATCGAGATCCATGACTCCTTGTCCCTTTTTCTTTGTTTCGGTAATAGCCAGGATTTCTAATTTTGCTTTCCTCATCTCTTCCATCAGCTCCTCTTCTTTCCCATTTATACTTCTTGTGTTCCAAGTTCTATAAGTCGTAGTCCGTAGTCCGTTCCAGTTCGTCGCCTTTAGAATCAGTCCGGTTTTCTCTCTTGTATTTTGCGTATTCATGTTTTAAAGCAAACAGGTGATTGGCCTGTTGTGCCTTTTCATGGTGGAGGGGCTGCCTCCTTACGGCCTCCATGCAGGCCGCCCTCCTCCTTTTTCATCCGGTCTTGGGACCGGCATAGGCGGAGTTATTAGGAAACCTACCCACCACAAAAACATTAATAGGATGTGTGAATCCTGTATACACACATTGGTATCCTCGCAGGCGATACAGAGTCCATGCACTGTGATGAGATCCTCAGTCGGTGATCCAAGGCAGGAGGTAGCAGCATTATTGGAGTTGTGCCAATGAACGTGGTCCTTAAAACCAAAACAAAATTAAAGTATTCTTTCCCTGCAAAAGATACAGTCTCCTATTTTATAAGTTTTAATTTAGCTATGATGTTTTCTGTTAAACTCCAAAACAAAACTGAAAAGATGAAAACATTGAGGCCTGTCCAGGAGGTATGGGGTGAGCCTTTTAGCTATCACTGAGAAGAATATCTTCCCTTCCACATAAGTAGTGACATTGGCCTGAACTGACTGATGTCTCTGGAATTTCGGTCCTTCAGGATGTAGACTCCATTCGCCTTTCTCCATTCTTTGCTTACAAGCTGGGTTTTCCATACATTTTTCAGCAAACGGAGCAGTTGTTTAAAAAATACAGCCTCCAATTAGCAGCAGCTGTAATCAGGGAAAGGGCCAACAACAAACATTGGATTAAACAAAATAAACAGACCGCTAATGACCACTAGCTAACTGATCTTGTATCAAGAAAAATGAGAGAATTCATTACACAGCACAAGGGTCTCCAAACACATCCTTCGCTATTCGTGTCTTTTTGTATTCTAAGAATTATTAGATCTATCTATCGAGGAGCGGCCAGTTGAACTTAAAACACAAAATCTTACAGTTATATACAGAATCTTGATCAGGGTTTCTTAACTCAGGGTCCACAGATTCTTCGAGAATCCATGAATGGATTATAGGTGGTCCAGTGGACAGTCAAAGGGGCCCATACACTTTATCAAAAAATGAAAGGGCCCATATCCTAAAAAAGTTTAAGATATCATCATCATCAGTTGCCATCTCCACAACGAAGGTTGGCTGTAATGGATCTCCAACGTCTTCTGCCTCTTGTCTTGGTGGTGCACTCTGATAGACTCTTTCATGTCCATCTCTTGATGTTATCTTCCCACTTATAGCACTGTCTTCCCCTTGCACGTTTGCCTTCAACTCTCCCTTCTGTTATGGTCTTCTGCAAGGGGTTATGCCTTTTTATGTGGCCAAAGTATTTTAGCAGCCGAACTTTGACCTCCCTCATTAGTTCTCTTTTCATACCTAGATTTTCTAGGACCTCCTTATTTGTTTTCATCTCTTTCCATGAGATACGCTCCATTCTTCTATATATCCACATTTCAAGAGCCTCAATTCTTTCTTCCAAATATTTATTCATCGTCCATGTTTCTGCACCATACAGAAATGCAGAATATATATAACATACATAAGATACCGTACCCTGATCTAGGGGGAAAAAATGATAACTAAGGTCATGATACTCAAGTGAGCAAAATATTCTTTCGCTGCAAAAATACAGATTATATTTTATAATTCACCTCTGACGTTTTCTGTTAAAACTTCAGAGACAATTTTTCTCACTGAGTGCCTGATAAAATACCTTTGTGTGTTGTTTGTTTATTTTTTTTTTTTTTTTCGTTTTATACACTGTACTTGCATTACCTTACAAATGAATTTCTATAATTATGATTAGAAGCTAGAGGAATATGTTTTAAAATCACTTTGCTTCTGCTTTTCATTAAACTCACAACAGTAAAGCACGCATAATTTTTTCATCTGTGCTATACACTATGATTTTTCTCACGAAGCTGTAGTGAGAACAGTCTTTGAGCCATGGGATTCTTTACTTTGTAATTTCAGTTTACCTGACACTTTTGAAGGACCATCACCTTTTATGATCATTCTACATTTCATGTCATTTCATTTGTGCATTTCATTTACCACTTATTGTTTCATATTTCGTACATAGTTGATCTATGTCTCTTTACTTTTCAATTTTTGTTTGAATTTAGTGTTTTTATTCTCCTTCCACATTCCCATCCCTCTATTATTAATTTTCTTTATCGTAACTTCACATATATTAATGATAGTTATCTGTTGTTTAGATTGATTGAACTTGACTGACCTCACTGTTTTAAGCTTTTTTTATCGGGGGGTCGATGTAAACTGCTAAGTATATTTTCGCGTGGGAGCTAAATGTTTGAGATCCCTGTGAGTCTTGTATTTTATAGACGCACTTATGAGTGTATCTAAGTTAATTGTATGTTTGATTATTTGCGCACCAATATGCACGATGTTTGAACTTAATGACGCGATTTGTCGCGATGATTTGTTGCCATACAGCAATGATGCTTGAAGCAGATTTATATATCCTTGGGCGTGTATAGACCTGATTTTGGCCCGGGGTCTTATCCCAAGTCCAGGGAGAACCCGGCCGTGTTAATTTTAATAACCATCTATGAGATGAAATTGTTTTCCTTGTGCCCGATGTGCCAAGAGAATGTGCTATGAAGATTCAGCCATAACTCGGTTTATTACTGTATCAAGCCTCAGGTACAGATTCCTTCAGTGCCATTTATTGTAGAGCTTCAATCGACCAGTGGTGTCGATTGCAAGTGCGTCAATCCAACACTTGGAGATGCCATTTGATCATCATTGAAATATATCTATGCTCAAGCTTTTAACATGGTTCATTTCATAAACCCATGTACCCTACAACTTCGTGGCCGAACAACTTCCGTTAACCTTCGTATGGGGCAATGGCCAGTGAAGTCAGTCAACGACCATGTTGACTGTTATATATATGCCAATGCTTATTTGATGATGTACTTTGCCATGAAACCAATTATGATACTCGTCCACGTCTTCATGTAATAAATCGTTTCGTCACTGATGTCCAACAATGTGTCCAGTGTGCATTGATTACCAGTTGATCATTCTTATGACCCAGTCGTTGCTGTTGTATTAACATTGTCTTCATCACCCTAAACGAATCGACGGCCCACATCACATTCGAGTAACCAAATAATACGTCGGCCACTAACACTAACAGTAAGCCCGACATTCCTGACAACAATATTGTCAGCAGTGCCAGTACTATAAAGTAAAACACGTATTATTAGTGTCTTCATCACCCTATACGAATCGACGGCCCACATCACATTCGCGTAACCAAATAATACGTCGGCCACTAACAGTAAGCCCGACAGGCCTGACAACAATATTGTCAGCAGTGCCAGTACTATAAAGTAAAACACAATATATATATATATATATATATATATATATATATATATATATATATATATATATATATATATATATATATATATATATATATATATGATGTATATAATTATATACACATTATATGTTGTGTAGAATCTACAGTATATTTCTTTAACCTGTCTATCTTTCTTGTCCTTGTTGTTTAGTTGTAACTGTGGCTGACGAAGAGCGAAACTCGAAACTTTAATTTGTAAAACTGATCTAAAACCTTGTTATTTGTTTACTTTAAAAAAAAAATAAAGTTTTGCCTTGTTTTGGTGAGGCGCGTCCCGTTCAACCAAGTCGGTTATATTAGGGCGCATGTTCAAATATAAAATACCATTGGGTCTGGGATTATTAATTATTTGTATATATTTTACTCTTAACGTAATTTGCTTTAAACTAAAGTGCCATATTAATAATAATAATAATAAATTCTTTAAGCACCAAACACGGCGCATAAGGCAGAAACCAGTGCTCTCCAGGTTGTTCGTTGTGACGCCACTCCTCTTAGCTCTTGCACATTATTTAGGCCCAACGTTCTTCCTTCTCTTATTATTGTTCTTCTGAGTGTTTCTTTTGGTCTTCCTTTTTTCCTCTTACCCTCAGGAACCCAAGTGAGCGCCTGTAGTGGTATTCTGTTGTTTTGCATTCGTAGGACATGACCGATATATGACCATCGTCTTTTCCTTATATAGTCGGAGACATATTTCTGCCTAGAGTCTTCTCTTATTTGTCGATTAGTCTTGAATTCTTTCCAACTGATGTTCATGAGTTTTCTAAGACATTTGTTCTCGAATGTATTCAGCTTGTTCTCCAATGATTTTGTTATTTTCCAACTCTCACAGCCGTATGTTAACACTGAGATAACATTTGAATTAAACAGACGAAGCTTGGTATGTATATTCAATGATCGTAATTTCCAAATGTTAGATAATCTATTGAAGGCGCTAGCTGCCAAAGCAATTCTAGTATGGATTTCTCTTGTTGTGTCACCATCCTGAGTCATTTTACTGCCTAAATAATTGAAACTTTCAACTTTCTGTAGTTTTTCCCCGTTCAAGATGATATCAAAGGTCTCGTTAGAAAAGTTCATAGCTTTAGTTTTAGAGGCATTTGTTTGGAGACCTATTTTAACCGAGAGATGACACAAATTATTTATTGCTTCTTGGGATTGTCTTGGTGTTGAACTTAAGAATGCTACATCATCTGCGAAATCCAGGTCCCCCAGGAATTTTCCATTTGTCCATTTTATACCCAATTGTTCATTGTGGGTATAGTTTCTCATAACCCAATCAATAGCTATTCCAAAAAGTAGTGGTGACATAATACAGCCTTGTTTCACCCCTGTTTCTACTGTAAGCCATATTACGCTACTTATAAAATCGACATCAATTTATTCTTGACAGTACAAAGTCAAAATTTATTTTCCATAGCATTGTGTTTTTTTACTCAAACAAAAACAAAAAGTGGCAACACTGGCAACTACAATACTTTTGAGCAGGGCTGCAAGATTTCATGTGTAAGTTTTGAAAACTGTCATTATTTATGAACAGATACGAGTAATAGGGCCTATATGCCTTTGTCATCTTCAAGTACAGTACTCGCTTGCAAAGCTGACCATGACGGTTCATAATTTCTTTTGCTCGATGGTGTTTATTAATTTAATTGTTAAAGGACAGTGTTTCTGGAGACCTCCATTTTGGATTTGTAATTTTAGTTTTAAAGCGACCTTAGTGTTTGTCGAGCGTTATTTTTGACAAGCTCGAAACTGTGTTGGCGATAGGTTCACTTTTTCTAACCTTTGTAGATTTCTTTTGTATTTTTTATTTGACCCATTCACCAAAATGGATACGGTTGTAAGAAAACTGAAATCGTTTCTTCTACCAGTTTGCCGAACACTGAGGAGGTACGTGCAGCGTTTGCGTAACTGGCAGTCCTTTTGAGGACAAGTCCTTTTCAGGGCTTCATCACGCTAGCAGATGGATAATGTTAGTCCTTGTTAGTACCTTGTGTCTATCAACCTTAGTCGGGCTAGCAGTGCTATTTCATACAAGCTGATGATAGCTAGTAGTTCTTTTTCCGAGCTTATATTTCATCAACACAGCGCTTCAGTTAACCGAGTTTTTTTTTAATGGCGAATTGCACTCGGATATAACCATCGGACTTTAGTCTAGGTTGAAAGTAACATGCCTTGCCTTAGAAAGTAAAACCTTAAACAACTTACTTACTTAGTCGTTCCCCTTCTACCGTGAGGTGTAGAGGTTTGGAAGAGAGAGCGCCAGACTATCCTATCGGCTGTCTTCCTCCTGGCCTGGTTCCATTCTAGTCCTCGGTCCTTCAAAGATTGTCTAATGTTGTCCTCCCAGCGGACTCTGGGTCGTCCTGGGGGTCTGGATCCTTGGCTCTTTGTTTCCCATGCTTGTCGTGGTACCCGGTCTTCTCCCATTCTGCAGACATGGCCAAACCATCTTAGTTGGTACTGTTCTACTTGGGTCTGCAGGAGGTGGGATTTAAGGCCTTGATGTATCGTCTGGTTGCGTACCATGTCTCTTCTTGTTACTTCAACCACCTTCCTCAGATATCTCATTTCTGAGGTTTGGATCTGGCTTTTGTGGGTTGTAGTCATTGCCCATGACTCGCATCCATATGTCAAGACTGGGACATAGGTGGAGCGGTATACAGCCATCTTCGTTTTCTTACCAACCTCTCTCTTGCTGAGGAATCCTCAATTTATGGCCTCAAAAAGTCTCCCAGCTGCTGCTTTTCGAGTGGCCAACTCTTCTTTGATGCCTCCCTTTCGGTCAATAATAGCTCCGAGGTATTTAAAGTGGTCTACCTGCTCCAGGACCTGTTCTCCCAGCTTAATCTGATGTCTTCTTTCTTCTCGTGATATCACCATGGATTTTGTTTTAGAGCTGCTTATGACCATCCTTCTCTTCTCCAGCTCTTCCTTCCAGACTTGCAGGTTGAATTGGAGATGTGCCTCTGATTTAGCAATCAGGGCAACATCATCAGCAAATGCCAGCTCCGAAATACAGACCTGTCTCATCTTCCAGTACCCCACTGAATACTTTCTTGTTCTCTCCTTAATGACATTGTCCATGAGGAGATGAGGAGTATGAAAAGGTAAGGTGACAGGATATCACCTTGTCTTACACCAGTGGTGGTCCTGAACTCTTCTGACTTATGGTTTGCTGTCCTCACATAATTTCTGCAAGACTTGTAGAAGCTCTGTATAGCATGAATCAGAGGTGCTGGAATGTTCTTCCTTGCCAAACAATCCCAAAGTTTGCTCCAGGGGACCCTGTCAAACGCCTTTTCCAGATCTATGAAACAAAGATGGATCTCACTCTTATACTCAAGGGCCTTTTCACTCAGCTGTCTGAGTGTGAAGATTAGGTCTTGAGTACTTCGGTTCGCTCGGAATCCGCACTGGACCTCATCCAGTTGTGGCTCAGCTAGGCGTCGGATTCTCTGCTCTAGGATTCTAGAGTAGATTTTACCAGGGACACTGAGAAGGGATATGCCTCTATAACCCAACCAAAACAAACCACAACAACAGGTGCCCGATGCTAATCATGAAGAAGCAAACAAACGCACATTAGAATAGTTAAATCATAATATAATACTGAATGAGAAGAAACACCACGCTCTCCCCTGTCAAAAATGTCTACGCCGCCACCTGACACACTCAACTATCCACACACACAACTCACATCACTCATTGTGTGCATTCCAATGCGACCTAGTAAGGTGTTTTTGTGCGTGGGGCTGGCAATCTCACCATGTAACACAGGTTGCTACAAAAACAACTACTGCAAGGAGCACACAACTCAGCTATCACACACACACACACCACACTCTGGCATGTTATGTCGTCCAATGCGACTAGTAATGGTGTTGTGCATGGGCTGGCAACCTCACCATGTAACACAGATTGCTACCCAACCCCCACATACTGCCCTAGCTATGAATACTTCCCCCCCATATTCTCTTGGAGGGTCAACACCCACACTATTGGCCCCATGCTCCCTTCAGGAGCGGAAACCCAAAAGACGAAGGGAAAGATGAAACAAAAAAATAAGGGGGGATGGAAATGAAGTGAGCCCAGGGGGGGACATCATCCCTCCTTCCATCCTATCACTCGCCATAGCACTCACAAAATTCACCATACCCAGGGATAACCAATGAAATTGGAACCGCTACTCACCCTCCCTAAAATGGGGACTCTAAAGGAACCAGCCTATATCTTACTTTGAATGCTTTATGCCCACGTGCTCAATCACATCCGCCCCTCCTTCCACATAACCAATAATATATCAAAAAAAGTAATAGATTAGCATAGAGACAATAACAAAGAATTAAATGAAACTTAAAAAATATAATTACAACAAATCACTTCTCAGTTCAGTAATCGAGAATATAGCATAAACCCTCTGTAACCGTTCCACATTTGTATACGCTAACTGGCTTCTGAAGCATGTAATATGTGATACTGGTGCGCCTTGAGAATCTCATCACACGAAACACATCGTTTACCCGAAAACAAAACACCGCCATCGCATACAAACTGCTTCTTGTCGGCTTGTGATTAGACAACCAGCCACATTGGTGTTTTCCATGCTCGCGCGGGCGCAACCAGGAGAACACACATGTCTCAACAAAGGAGTGGCTCGCGCCTTCCCAGGAATTCTAAGATGACTATTCTCACCTCACAGTAACTCACTTAAATATATATACTAAGAATTATCACTCAACGTGAAAATACACTAAATTACTCTTACATAAAGAATACAATATAATTATTCTCCGACTTAAGCCAATCTGGGATTAAATACCACAATGTGCCACATGGCGTAACATTTACCAAGAAAACTCTCTCTTCCTTTACTGGGGACAATTATCTTTTATCCTGCTTCCCACCCCCGTCTCACATTCCCACCACTATAAAACTGGCGTAACATTAAGTATAAACATAAGGAGTGTTACCGCAGACCCCTATGGCGCCTTCTTTATTCACCTCAGACGCCTTTCATGGACCACGTGGCCGCCCTCATCTTCATAACAGTTAATATTATCTAAATTCAAAGTAATCGATGCTTCTCTGTCCCAGTTTCATGTATAAAACGAGTCTTACTAAATTTGCCCGGTCTGATGGATGAAATACTTGATACTAAATTCTCACATCTGGATTTCGGCTTTGCGTGCCTAATAACCAAACCTATTCAATACATTATTTTAACTCATCTAACATAACTTCAAGATTAAATCATAATGTCCTAAAAAGACATTTCCTTTGTAAACACAATCTATCTATTTCACTAAACAATAAAACCAGGGACTCGTGCTGAATCTAATTCTAGGAATTATATAAAAATTAATTCTATTTAAATTAAACTCACGTGACTCAAGGCATTTACAGCTGGCTGTGTCGTCTGTTTCTCTCTTGGCGGCTGATACTAGGAAAGGTCCGCTGGATAGCTCGCTCATCTCTTTTTATAGGCACCTCGGCTTATCACTCACTTTACTGCCGCTAGGCGTATTAATCTTGGCTACTTAAATTATCACACGCGTTTATCGCTTGAGGAATAGGCGAAACTCAAAAAAAACCTACAGCTATTTAATTTAATATAACACACATTCTACACCACACGTCTTATTTAAATGCATTATTATGGCATTTTCATCCAATCATGACTCAATTTACCTCCAAGCATGCTTCACGGGCACATCGATAAATATGGGCGATAAATCTGCCCAAACACCGGTAGGGGCGGGCGTCTCCTTTTCGGCCCCATCCACATCTCCCTCCTGATTTTGGTTGTCGTCCCACAACAACACTACCTCCGACACCTTCTGTCCGAAATCTCCCAGAGCGTTGGTGCTGCGCGTGATTATTTCTCAGCGGCGATGTTGTGGGCTCAGATTCTGTATTCGGTTACAACTTGCGCTGGAGACATCTTTGGTTGTATGTCTCCAGTTGTACTGTTGCCGGGCTGTGCAGTTGCTGTGGACTTGAAGACTCGCTCTACCGGTGCCGCGTCGCTGCCTGCCCGTGATGTTCTGCCGGTCAGTGCTTGTAGCTGCTTCGAATCGGTAGGGGGATTGCTTCGGACGTTGCTTGCCACTCGTTTTGCCGTGGACGGGGGCCACCATTCCCCACTATCTGCTTTTGCTGATGTCTCTCCTCTGATACCTTAGACTTGCACTCCCTCCTCTCTGCCTTAAGACGAGTTTCCTCCCCTAACCAAACCGACTACCACTCTTCTCGGCGCCCCTTGGGTGGTGACAGTTGTCCACGGTCATCTCTTGGCTTGCCACCGGAAGGAAAACCTGGTTGTGGTAGCACGTCTCGGGAAAGAGCTCTTTGAGCGGACAGGCGGCTATCCCAAGCATGTTCAAGTTGGACTTGCATCCGAACAACATTCTCTATGGAAGCGAGGCCTTTGAGGGCACTTGGCTGCCAATGTGGTCTGACAAGTTCTCCACAATTGTAGATTCTTATCTTTCGGGGCTTCTCCTGTGCCATGGGTCGCTTCCTGCTGTCCCTTACCACTCTTGACCGCCAATTTGCCGTCATACATACAATTGCTTTCCATGCCCTGGACCGATGGTTTGCTGTCCAAATTCTACTCTCTCATTTCTCGCCAGACTCTGGAACTCCTTTCTGACAGATATTGGTCTGAGTGTACAAATACACCAATACCTCCATCATCTCGCGTGATGAATCCCCATCCCCGCCGGACACTGTACCACTTGCAACCTCCTTTTCGCCTTGTCGGTGCCCCCCCCCCCCCCCCAGCCTGCACTCGGGTCAGTACAGTCAGCTTACATGCTTTCGGTTTAACAACAGCCTTCGACTTCTACATACCTCGAACATGCCCTCCTCGTCATGCTTTGGCTGTTCCTGGCGGTACACCACCTCCTGTCTTGCCGTTGGCTGTTCCCGCGGACACACCTCCTCATCTTGCGTTGGCTGTTCCCGCCGGACACACTCCTCCGTCTTGCGTTGGCTGTTCCCTCGCGGCTGGCATGGTGCTCTCTTTCTCTGCACCTCCTTTGTGCTGGCGACCTGGACTCTGACATCTGTGCTATCTGGGACTTTAGGAAAGGATACATCTGTCTGAGTGCCTCCCTCCTCCTTCATTAACTTCTGCACATTGTTTCTATCTGGCATTTTTACTTTCACCATAAACCGCCATATATTCTGGTCTCACAGATTGTGGTTGTCGCTGTCGGCTTTTTTGACAATTCTTCTTAACGTAACTTGCGAGCTGCTCAGCTTTTTACTTTCACCATAAACAGCATATTCCCAAGGGACCTTCCTTGTTCACCTCACTGACTTGTGGGTTGGCTCTCTGTAGGCTTTTTTGACAATTTCCAGTAAACTGCTCAGGGTCTGGCCCTTGGCTCGCCATGTATCCGTAATTCTCTAGATTACCCATTTCGTCACGTTGTTCCATATCATGTCTAACTTGTCGTCTGCACAAACAAGGTGCCACACCTTCCACGCGGCTTCCACATCTCCCACAAACTCTTGGCAAGTGGGCCTCCCTCTCTGCTACAAAACAACCTTATCTCTGGCTCCTCCACGTACAGTATCTTCATATGCGCATTAGCCATCTTGCTGCAGGAATGCACTGCTGGGTGTTTACACTATTTGTTCGTTCGCTGTTTGCTCGGTGTCACTGTCTGCCTTATCCTGTCGACGACGCCAATTGTGATAGGGTGGGCGAGATGATGATGATGATGATGTTGTGATTGTGATATCACTCTCTTGTCACACTCGCACCGACCCGAACAACAATAAAACTCTTGATTCTAGAGGCAGGGGCTATATTTATTTTTACAGCCCATTCAGTGACAAAGCAAACATTAAACAAATAAACTAGCGAACATAACAAAACCCAACAAAACAAAACAAAACAAAACACCCAACAGTGCCCGATGCTAATCTGAAGAAGCAAACAAAGCACAGAATAGTTAAAATCATAATATAATACTGAATGAGAAACACCACGCTCTCACCTGTCAAACTGTCCTACGCCGCCACCTGACACACTCAACTATCACACACACACACACACACAATCATGTGTGTCATCCAATGCGACTAGTAAGGTGTTGTGCGTGGGGCTGGCAATCTCACCATGTAACACAGGTTGCTACGGAAACCACTACTGCAAGAGCACACACTCAGCTATCACACACACACACACACTCAAGCATGTCGTCCAATGAGACTAGTAAGGTGTTGTGCGTGGGGCTGGCAATCTCACCATGTAACACACATTGCTACCAAAACCCCTACTGCCCTAGCATATGAATACTTAATATGGAGGCAAACCACACTGTTGGCCCCATGCTCCCTCAGGAGCGGAGAAGAGAAATATATACCTTGAAGTGAGCCCACGTGCTCTCACAACCATTCCTCACATAACCATAATTAAATAATCATAAAATGGACATAAAATAATATTCAACTATATGTAAAGTCAACAAATACTCTCAGTAATGAGAATAAGCTACTACCTCGTAACCGATCCACATCAGTATTCGCTACTGCATTCTGAAGCATGTCGTATGTGACGACTGGTGCGACTGAGAATCTCATCACATCGAAACACATCGTTACCGAAACAAATCACTGCCATAGCATAAAAATGCTTCTTGTCGGCTTGTGATAGACACCAGCCACATTGGTGTTTCCATGCTCCGCCGGGAGCAACCAGAGAAACACATGTCTCAACAAAGGAGTGGCCTCGCGCTCTCCAGAAATCTAAATGACTATTCTCACCTCACAGTAACTCATTAAATATATACTAGAATTATCACTAAACGTGAAATACACTAAATTACTCTTACATAAAGAATACAATATAATTATTCTCGACTTAAGCCAAACTGGGACTAAATACACAATGTGCCACATGGCGTAACATTTACCAAGAAAACTCTCTCTTTCCTTTACTGGGGAACATTATCTTTATCTGCTTCCCACCCCCGTCTCAATTCACACAATATAAAACTGCGTAACATTAAGTGATAACTAAGAGTGTTACCGCAGACCCCTTGGCGCCTTCTTTATTCACCTCGCCGCCTTTCATGACCACGTGGCCGCCATCTTCATAACAGTTAATATTATCTAAATTCAAGTAATAGATGCTTCTCTGTCCAGTTTCATGTATAAAACACTCTTACTAAATTTGCCCGGTCTGATGGATGAAATACTTGATACTAAATTCTCACATCTGGATTTAGGCTTTGCGTGCCTAATAAAACCTATCAAACATTATTTTCACTCATCTATCATTTCTTCAAGACTAAATCATAATGTCCTAAAAAGACATTTCCTTTGGAAACACATCTATCTATTTCACTAAACATTAAAACAGACTCGTGCTGAATATAATTCTAGAATTATATAAAATTAATTCTAATTTAAATTAACTCACGTGCTCAAGGCATTTACAGCTTGGCTCTGTCGTCTGTTCTCTCTGGCGGCTGATACTAGGAAAGGTCCGCTGGTAGCTCGCTATCTCTTTTTATAGGCACTAGGCTAATCACTCACTTTACTGCGCTAGGCGTATTAATCTTGGCTACTTAAATATCACACGCGATTATCGCTTAGGAATAGCGAAAACACAAATAAAACCTACAGCTATTTAATATAACACAATTCTACACCACAACTTAATTTAAATGCATTATTATGGCATTTTCATCAATCTTGAATAATTTACATCCAAGCATGCTTCGCGCACATCGAAAATATGGGCGATAAATCTGCCCAAAAACAGGTAGGGGCGGGCGTCTCCTTTTCGGCCCCATCACAGTGTTATGATGGCAATCTCCCAATCCTTTGGTATGGTCTTGTTGTACCACGCTGCCTGTAGAACCCTTAAGAGTAATAGGTCGCCTGATGCTCCCATGTACTTAACCATTTCTGGTGTTATACCATCATGCCCTGCTGCTTTGCCCATCTTGATTTTCTCCAGTGCTGCCTTCAGTTCTTCCATCTTTACCTTAAACAACAACAACATTATTTCAGTAAGTCCATATGTTATACCTACATAAAAACGTGACAACTTGGCCGATGAATCTTGTTAATTTTTAAAAAAAATTTAATGATGAAAAATATCCCGATCAACCTCAAATGATTTATTATCGGGATTTATATTGTTTTCAATTCCAAATAAGGGACCCCAAGATGCAGCAATAATGAATGCAGTCAGCGACCCATAGCTTGACTGCCTGCATCAGGACCAGTGAACCAGAGCTGGTCAAGACCGTACTCCACCTCCACGTGGTGGTCCTGGAAACAGTCTGCAGCAGTGCAGGCTGGCTGAGCAAGTACGGATCGCAATGGGAAGGCAAACCCGGTCCCTAAAAAATGCCGTGCTGAAGTCGGATGTGTCGACCGAAAGGTGCAGATATCACAGCTACGGCGTAAACAGACACAACGTAACCACCGTCCTTTTCAGGGCGAACGAGGAAGAAGAATTCCAAATAATATGAACAACTGCCGATATGGGGAAAGTGGCATCACATTTGTCAAATCATTATAAATAGGGCAAATCATAATTACCAATCACACAAAAACACACACATACACACACACAAAACACAAAATAAAATCAAACTCCAAACAAGAATAATATTAAGGGTGAGGGGTGTAAAGGCCTGGTGGTTCCTGTTAAAAAACTGACTTTAACAGATATTTTATTGACTTTCGTCTGTCAAAAATCGTATGTATTGTAAAGACAGCATCAGACTTTCACATTCTCAATTAGTATATATTAACTTTCGTTCTTGTTAAGTACTGTTTGACTATATTATGCAGTTCCCTAGGTCGGTCTATTCTTAACACTTCTTCTATATTTATAGGTAAATTTTAAGCCTGCATATAATCTAATATTAGTTTTCTCAGTTGTTTGTACCTCTTACATTTTAACAAGAAATGCTCTATATTATTGTCTTGAAGACATCCTGCACAGTAAGGTTCTACTGTTCTGAAATAGCCTTTTCCCAGCTGTAGTCTGAGAAGTTTCTTATTACTGTGAATTTTCAATTCCCTAGATATCTGATATTTTCTTGTTGGAGCTTAGAACATCTTATATGCATGTCTTCCTTTCAAATTTTATTCCCATTCTGCTTTCCATTCATCTGTTATTAAATCTTTAATTAAGCTCCTAATCTCTGATTTACTCATCGCTACATTTATTAGATTGTTATTAGAACTACCCCTCTGGTTTCTTTATCTGCCTTTTCATTTCACTCTATGCCAACATGTGAAGGTAACCAAGCAATTAAGACTGAACATCCTCTGGAATATAAGTATATAGTAGCCAGAAATATCTCCTCTGCTATATCAGGTCTACTGCATTCTCATAAATTTCTAAGTTCTTGAATTATTGAAAGAGAGTCAGTTAAAATTGTTAGTTTCTTGGGAGGGTTATTAGAAAATATAAGAAGTGCGTTTAGTATTACTACCATCTCTGCATGGATGTATTTTCAGTAATACTGTACTCTTTTGCCATTTTCCATATTGGAATATATATTTCTATCCTGAATGTCACAAAATTAACCATGATACAACGTTAAAATATCTCCAATGATACAACGTAGGGATAAAAACTAATGCGTAAGCTACTAGAATACATGATCGCCCACGCCGCGAGTCACCACCCGCCATGGAAATTAAATTGTTAGACGTGAAGGCAAAACGTTTACCCTTGGAGCGGGATGAGAACGGAGATCAGAGGAAAAAATATGACTGAAACGTGCTTGGAACTAGCAAGGCTAAAAGGACGCAAATTGGTGGGGCAAGGAAAAATTCACGTCCCCAAGTTGACACAAGGTAAAGAATTCGACAAAAGGGACCTTAGCTATTATACGCCACAGTCATTTCTTGGACGCTTTTGCGATAACTTAGTCCGTTTATTTGAATGCAGTGATGAACGCATTCCAGAAGATTCTAGAAAATATTTGAAAAGAAACTTTTCTTCATAATAATGTTAGGAATATAAAACCTAGCTGGCCGGATGGCCCATCTTGAGCAGTGAAATAATATGCTTTCATTTATACAGACGGATAGATAATAAGAAAGATATTGACAAAAGACTGTGTTGTTCATATCAGCGAGCATCTGCATTGAAACAACAATGTCCCTAATTTTCAAAAAAAAAAACTGCAGTCTTGAGGACTCAAAGTGCTAAAATCTAGTTGGTATGAAAGAGAGGGGATGGGCTGGAGAATTGTGGCTAAAAATAACTTTAAAGGCAAAATTGTGTAGGGGAAGGCAGAGTTGGTTCAAAAAACAAGTGTGTGTTTTTTTTTTTTTTTTTTTTTTTTTTAAAACTCCGCCAATGCCGGTCCCAAGCCCGGATGAAAAAGGAGGAGGGCGGCCTGCATGGAGGCCGTAAGGAGGCAGCCCCTCCACCATGCAAAGGCACAACAGGCCAATCACCTGTTTGCTTTAAATCATGATTACGCGAACTACAAGAGAGAAATCCGGACTGATTCTAAAGGCGACGAACTGGAACGGACTACGGACTACGACTTATGGAACTTGGAACACAAGAAGTATAAATGGGAAGGAAGAGGAGCTGGTGGAAGAGATGAGGAAAGCAAAACTAGAAATCCTGGCTATAACGGAAACGAAGAAAAAAGGACAAGGAGTCATGGATCTCGATGGCAACACGTTGCTCTACAGTGGTGTACCCATATCTGAAAGAGCTAAAGGGGGCGTGGGTTGCATTGTGGCCCAAAATCAAAAAGATAGTATCAAGGGATGGAACTTTATCTCGGAGCGCATTATGGTTGTAAAACTAAAAGAAGGAGAAACCATAGTCAACCTGGTCATAGTGTATGGGCCAATGAGGATGAGAGAGCAGAGGTCAAGGAGGAATTCTTCGAGCTGCTTCAAAGGACAGTGGATGACTGCCTAGATGAAGTTATCATGCTCGGAGATTTTAATGCCAGAGTTGGAAATGACCATGCTAGATGGGGTGGAGTTATCGGAAGATATGGAGAAGATACTCACAATGACAATGGAAAGCGACTCCTTAGATTCTGCAGTGAGCAGAATCTGATCATTACAAACACAAAGTTCCCCCATAAGCGCATACATGCATACACTAGATGTGAACCAACCAAGAATGAGAAGTCAGTGATCGACTATACCATTGTTCGGAGAAGCTCATTCAGATATGTCCGAGATGCAAGAGTCTGGAGGGGGCCAGAGATTGGAAGTGATCACTACCTGCTAACAATCAAACGAACAACTGAAAGAGTTGCTCAGCCTAGGAACTGCCCAACATCACGCAAGAAACCACGTAAACGAGCAGGAGAAATGAGCATTAGGACCTACAAGCTGAGAGAGCCAGAAATTAAGACCAGATATCAGGGGCTTATTGCTACAGCAGTGAGCAACACAGAAGAACGACCTGATGACCTGGAAACCCTCTGGAATAAATTCAAGGATATCATAAAGACAGCTGCTGCAGAAGCATGCAATGAAGTCCGACTTGGGAACCAGAGAAAGAGGACACCTTGGTGGACAGAGGAAGTCAAAGAGAAAATAAGAGAGAAGAAAATGGCATGGAAACAATACTTAGGAGCTAAAAACACAACAGGACAAATGGAAAAAATAATAAGAGAACTTCACGTGCTGTGGGGGGGGGTGGGGGGGGGGGGGGGGGGGCAGCTCCCCCCCGAACAGGGGGAGCAAAGAACAAGGTAGTCGCCTGAGGGGGGCTAGCAGCAAAACAGAAGCTCTGGGAAGAATTTGGAGAAAAAGCTAGAAAAAAGATCACAAGAAAACAACCGAAATTGTTCTAGTTTTCTTGTGCATCTTTTTCTAGCTTTTCTCCAAATTCTTCCCAGGACTTCTGTTTTGCTGCTAGCACTTTGTTCTTTGCTTCTGTTCTGAGTGTCACATATTCGCTATATTTTCCATTTGTCCTGTTGTGTTTTTAGCTCCTAAGTATTGTTTCCATGCCATTTTCTTCTCTCTTATTTTCTCTTTGACTTCCTCTGTCCACCAAGGTGTCCTCTTTCTCTGGTTCCCAAGTCGGACTTCACCGCATGCTTCTGCAGCAGCTGTCTTTATGATATCCTTGAATTTATTCCAGAGGGTTTCCAGGTCATCAGGTCGTTCTTCTGTGTTGCTCACTGCTGTAGCAATAAGCCCCTGATATCTGGTCTTAATTTCTGGCTCTCTCAGCTTGTAGGTCCTAATGCTCATTTCTCCTGCTCGTTTACTTGGTTTTTTGCGTGATGTTGGGCAGTTCCTAGGCTGAGCAACTCTTTCAGTTGTTCGTTTGATTGTTAGCAGGTAGTGATCACTTCCAATCTCTGGCCCCCTCCAGACTCTTGCATCTCGGACATATCTGAATGAGCTTCTCCGAACAATGGTATAGTCGATCACTGACTTCTCATTCTTGGTTGGTTCACATCTAGTGTATGCTTGTATGCGCTTATGGGGGAACTTTGTGTTTGTAATGATCAGATTCTGCTCACTGCAGAATCTAAGGAGTCGCTTTCCATTGTCATTGAGAGTATCTTCTCCATATCTTCCGATAACTCCACCCCATCTAGCATGGTCATTTCCAACTCTGGCATTAAAATCTCCGAGCATAATAATTTCATCTAGGCAGTCATCCACTGTCCTTTGAAGCAGCTCGAAGAATTCCTCCTTGACCTCTGCTCTCTCATCCTCATTTGGCCCATACACTATGACCAGGTTGACTATGGTTTCTCCTTCTTTTAGTTTTACAACCATAATGCGCTCCGAGATAAAGTTCCATCCCTTGATACTATCTTTTTGATTTTGGGCCACAATGCAACCCACGCCCCCTTTAGCTCTTTCAGATATGGGTACACCACTGTAGAGCAACGTGTTGCCATCGAGATCCATGACTCTTGTCCTTTTTTCTTCGTTTCCGTTATAGCCAGGATTTCTAGTTTTGCTTTCCTCATCTCTTCCACCAGCTCCTCTTCCTTCCCATTTATACTTCTTGTGTTCCAAGTTCCATAAGTCGTAGTCCGTTCCAGTTCGTCGCCTTTAGAATCAGTCCGGTTTTCTCTCTTGTAGTTCGCGTAATCATGATTTAAAGCAAACAGGTGATTGGCCTGTTGTGCCTTTGCATGGTGGAGGGGCTGCCTCCTTACGGCCTCCATGCAGGCCGCCCTCCTCCTTTTTCATCCGGGCTTGGGACCGGCATTGGCGGAGTTTTAAAAAAAAAAAAAAAAAAAAAAAAAAACACACACTTGTTTTTTGAACCAACTCTGCCTTCCCCTACACAATTTTGCCTTTAAAGTTATTTTTAGCCACAATTCTCCAGCCCATCCCCTCTCTTTCATACCAACTAGATTTTAGCACTTTGAGTCTCAAGACTGCAGTTTTTGAAAATTAGGGACATTGTTGTTTCAATGCAGATGCTCGCTGATATGAACAACACAGTCTTTTGTCAATATCTTTCTTATTATCTATCCGTCTGTATAAATGAAAGCATATTATTTCACTGCTCAAGATGGGCCATCCGGCCAGCTAGGTTTTATATTCCTAACATTATTATTAAGAAAAAGTTACTTTCAAATATTTTCTAGAATCTTCTATAATGCGTTCATCACTGCATTCAAAGAAACGGACTAACTTATCGCAAGAGCGTCCAAGAAATGACTGTGGCGTATAATAGCTAAGGTCCCTTTTGTCGAATTCTTTACCTTGTGTCAACTTGGGGACGTGAATTTTTCCTTGCCCCACCAATTTGCGTCCTTTTAGCCTTGCTAGTTCCAAGCACGTTTCAGTCATATTTTTTCCTCTGATCTCCGTTCTCATCCCGCTCCTAGGGTAGACGGTTTGCGTTCACGTCGATCAATTGAATTTCCACGGAGAGTGATGACACGCGGCGTGGGCGATCATGTATTCTAGTAGCATGCGGATTAGTTTTTATCCCTACGTTGTATCATTGGAGATATTAGATAAAGAAACCAGAGGGGTAGTTCCAATAACAATCTAATAAATGTAGCGATGAGTAAATCAGAGATTAGGAGCTTAATTAAAGATTTAATAACAGATGAATGGAAAGCAGAATGGGAATAAAATTTGAAAGGAAGACATGCATATAAGATGTGCTAAGCTCCAACAAGAAAATATCAGATATCTAGGGAATTGAACATTCACAGTAATAAGAAACTTCTCAGACTACAGCTGGGAAAAGGCTATTTCAGAACAGTAGAACCTTACTGTGCAGGATGTCTTCAAGACAATAATATAGAGCATTTCTTGTTAAAATGTAAGAGGTACAAACAATTGAGAACACCAATATTAGATTATTTGCAGGCATCAAATTTACCTATAATATAGAAGAAGTGTTAAGAATAGACCGACCTAGGGAACTGCATAATATAGTCAAACAGTACTTAACAAGAACGAAAGTTAATATATACTAATTGAGAATGTGAAAGTCTGATGCTGTCTTTACAATACATACGATTTTTGACAGACGAAAGTCAATAAAATATCTGTTAAAGTCAGTTTTTTAACAGGAACCACCAGGCCTTTACACCCCTCACCCTTAATATTATTCTTGTTTGGAGTTTGATTTTATTTTGTGTTTTGTGTGTGTGTATGTGTGTGTTTTTGTGTGATTGGTAATTATGATTTGCCCTATTTATAATGATTTGACAAATGTGATGCCACTTTCCCCATATCGGCAGTTGTTCATATTATTTGGAATTCTTCTTCCTCGTTCGCCCTGAAAAGGACGGTGGTTACGTTGTGTCTGTTTACGCCGTAGCTGTGATATCTGCACCTTTCGGTCGACACATCCGACTTCAGCACGGCATTTTTTAGGGACCGGGTTTGCCTTCCCATTGCGATCCGTACTTGCTCAGCCAGCCTGCACTGCTGCAGACTGTTTCCAGGACCACCACGTGGAGGTGGAGTACGGTCTTGACCAGCTCTGGTTCACTGGTCCTGATGCAGGCAGTCAAGCTATGGGTCGCTGACTGCATTCATTATTGCTGCATCTTGGGGTCCCTTATTTGGAATTGAAAACAATATAAATCCCGATAATAAATCATTAGAGGTTGAACGGGATATTTTTCATCATTACATTTTTAAACAAATTAACAAGATTCATCGGCCAATTTGTCACGTTTTTATGCAGGTATAACATATGGACTTACTGAAATAATGTTGTTGTTGTTTAAGGTAAAGATGGAAGAACTGAAGGCAGCACTGGAGAAAATCAAGATGGGCAAAGCAGCAGGGCATGATGGTATAACACCAGAAATGGTTAAGTACATGGGAGCATCAGGCGACCTATTACTCTTAAGGGTTCTACAGGCAGCGTGGTACAACAAGACCATACCAAAGGATTGGGAGATTGCCATCATAACACTGTGATGGGGCCGAAAAGGAGACGCCCGCCCCTACCTGTTTTTGGGCAGATTTATCGCCCATATTTTCGATGTGCGCGAAGCATGCTTGGATGTAAATTATTCAAGATTGATGAAAATGCCATAATAATGCATTTAAATTAAGTTGTGGTGTAGAATTGTGTTATATTAAATAGCTGTAGGTTTTATTTGTGTTTTCGCTATTCCTAAGCGATAATCGCGTGTGATATTTAAGTAGCCAAGATTAATACGCCTAGCGCAGTAAAGTGAGTGATTAGCCTAGTGCCTATAAAAAGAGATAGCGAGCTACCAGCGGACCTTTCCTAGTATCAGCCGCCAGAGAGAACAGACGACAGAGCCAAGCTGTAAATGCCTTGAGCACGTGAGTTAATTTAAATTAGAATTAATTTTATATAATTCTAGAATTATATTCAGCACGAGTCTGTTTTAATGTTTAGTGAAATAGATAGATGTGTTTCCAAAGGAAATGTCTTTTTAGGACATTATGATTTAGTCTTGAAGAAATGATAGATGAGTGAAAATAATGTTTGATAGGTTTTATTAGGCACGCAAAGCCTAAATCCAGATGTGAGAATTTAGTATCAAGTATTTCATCCATCAGACCGGGCAAATTTAGTAAGAGTGTTTTATACATGAAACTGGACAGAGAAGCATCTATTACTTGAATTTAGATAATATTAACTGTTATGAAGATGGCGGCCACGTGGTCATGAAAGGCGGCGAGGTGAATAAAGAAGGCGCCAAGGGGTCTGCGGTAACACTCTTAGTTATCACTTAATGTTACGCAGTTTTATATTGTGTGAATTGAGACGGGGGTGGGAAGCAGATAAAGATAATGTTCCCCAGTAAAGGAAAGAGAGAGTTTTCTTGGTAAATGTTACGCCATGTGGCACATTGTGTATTTAGTCCCAGTTTGGCTTAAGTCGAGAATAATTATATTGTATTCTTTATGTAAGAGTAATTTAGTGTATTTCACGTTTAGTGATAATTCTAGTATATATTTAATGAGTTACTGTGAGGTGAGAATAGTCATTTAGATTTCTGGAGAGCATGAGGCCACTCCTTTGTTGAGACATGTGTTTCTCTGGTTGCTCCCGGCGGAGCATGGAAACACCAATGTGGCTGGTGTCTATCACAAGCCGACAAGAAGCATTTTTATGCTATGGCAGTGATTTGTTTCGGTAACGATGTGTTTCGTGTGATGAGATTCTCAGTCGCACCAGTCGTCACATACGACATGCTTCAGAATGCAGTAGCGAATACTGATGTGGATCGGTTATGAGGTAGTAGCTTATTCTCATTACTGAGAGTATTTGTTGTACATATAGTTGAAGAATATTATTTTATGTCCATTTTATGATTATTTAATTATGGTTATGTGAGGAATGGTTGTGAGAGCACGTGGGCTCACTTCAAGGTATATATTTCTCTTCTCCGCTCCTGAGGGAGCATGGGGCCAACAGTGTGGTTTGCCTCCATATTAAGTATTCATATGCTAGGGCAGTAGTGGTTTTGGTAGCAATCTGTGTTACATGGTGAGGTTGCCAGCCCCATGCACAACACCATACTAGTCGCATTGGACGACATGCATGAGTGTGTGTGTGTGATAGCTGAGTGTGTGCTCTTGCAGTAGTGGTTTCCGTAGCAACCTGTGTTACATGGTGAGATTGCCAGCCCCACGCACAACACCTTACTAGTCGCATTGGATGACACACATGATTGTGTGTGTGTGTGTGTGTGATAGTTGAGTGTGTCAGGTGGCGGCGTAGGACAGTTTGACAGGTGAGAGCGTGGTGTTTCTCATTCAGTATTATATTATGATTTTAACTATTCTGTGCTTTGTTTGCTTCTTCAGATTAGCATCGGGCACTGTTGGGTGTTTTGTTTTGTTTTGTTTTGTTGGGTTTTGTTATGTTCGCTAGTTTATTTGTTTAATGTTTGCTTTGTCACTGAATGGGCTGTAAAAATAAATATAGCCCCTGCCTCTAGAATCAAGAGTTTTATTGTTGTTCGGGTCGGTGCGAGTGTGACAAGAGAGTGATATCACAATCACAACATCATCATCATCATCATCTCGCCCACCCTATCACAATTGGCGTCGTCGGCAGGATAAGGTCCTGCAGCAAGATGGCTAATGCGCATATGAAGATACTGTACGTGGAGGAGCCAGAGATAAGGTTGTTTAGTGCAGAGGGGAGGCCCACTTGGCAAGAGTTTGTGGGAGATGTGGAAGCCGCGTGGAAGGTGGCACCTTTTTGTGCAGAAGACAAGTTAGACATGATATGGAACAACGTGACGAAATGGGTATCTAGAGAATTACGGATACATGGCGGAGCCAAGGCCAGCCCTGAGCAGTTACTGGAAATTGTCAAAAAAGCCTACAGCGAGCAACCACAAGTCAGTGAGGTGAACAGGAATTTCCCTTGGGAATATGCTGTTTATGGTGAAAGTAAAAAGCCTGAGACACGGGTCCAGATAGCAAGTGCAGAAGTTAAGAAGGAGGAGGAGGCACTCAGAGCAGAATTATCCTTCCTAAAGTCCCAGATAGCACAGATGTCAGAGTCCAGTTCGCCAGCACAAGAGGAGGTGCAGAGAAAGAGAGCACCATGCCAGCCGCGGGAACAGCCAACGCAAGACGAGGAGGTGTGTCCGCGGGAACAGCCAACGCAAGACGAGGAGGTGTGTCCGCGGGAACAGCCAACGCAAGACGAGGAGGTGTGTCCGCAGGAACAGCCAAAGCATGACGAGGAGGTGCATGTTCTGGTATGTGAGAGTCAAGCTGTTGTTAACGAAAGCAGTGAGCTGACAGTACCGACCAGTGCAGCTGCACCGACAAGGCGAAAAGGAGTTTGCAAGTGGTACAGTGTCCGCAGGGGATGGGGATTCATCACGCCAGATGATGGAGGTATTGATGTATTTGTACATCAGACCAAGATCTTCAGAAAGGGATTCCAGAGTCTGGCGAGAAATGAGAGAGTAGAGTTTGACAGCAAACCATCGGTCCAGGGCATGGAAGCAATTTATGTATGCGGCATTGGCGGTCAAGAGTGTAAGGGCAGCAGGAAGCGACCCATGGCACAGAGGAAGCCCAGAAAGATAAGATGCTACAATTGTGGAGACTTGTCAGACCACATGGCAGCCAAGTGCCCTCAAGGCCCGCTTCCAAAGAGATGTTTTCGATGCAAGTCAACTGAACATTTGATAGCCGCCTGTCCCTCAAAGAGCTCTTTCCCGAGACGTGCTACCACAACCAGGTTTCCTTCCGGGTGCAAGCCAAGAGATGACCGTGACAACTGTCACCCCAAGGGCGCCGAGAAGATTGGTAGTCGGTTAGGGGAGGAAACTCGTCTTAAGCAGAGAGGAGGGAGTGCAAGTCAAGGTTCAGAGGAGGAGACACATCAAAAGCAGATAGTGGGGAATGTTGGCCACCGTCCACGCAAAACGAGTGTCAAGCACGTCAGAAGCAATCCCCCTACAGATTCGACAGCTACAAGCACTGACAGGCAGACATCACGGGCAGGCAGCGATGCGGCACACACGGTGTGAGCGAGTCTTCAAGACCACAGCAACTGACAAGCCCGGCAACGTACAACTGGAGACATGACAACCAAGAGTGTCTCCAGCCAAGTTGTACCGAATACAGAATCTGAGCCCAAAACATCGCCGCTGAGAAATAATCAAACGCAGCACCAACGATCTAAGAGATTTCGACAGAAGTGTCGGAGGTAGTGATGTTGTCGGGACGACAACAAAATCAGGAGGGAGATGTGTGATGGGGCCGAAAAGGAGACGCCCGCCCCTACCTGTTTTTGGGCAGATTTATCGCCCATATTTTCGATGTGCGTGAAGCATGCTTGGATGTAAATTATTCAAGATTGATGAAAATGCCATAATAATGCATTTAAATTAAGTTGTGGTGTAGAATTGTGTTATATTAAATAGCTGTAGGTTTTATTTGTGTTTTCGCTATTCCTAAGCGATAATCGCGTGTGATATTTAAGTAGCCAAGATTAATACGCCTAGCGCAGTAAAGTGAGTGATTAGCCTAGTGCCTATAAAAAGAGATAGCGAGCTACCAGCGGACCTTTCCTAGTATCAGCCGCCAGAGAGAACAGACGACAGAGCCAAGCTGTAAATGCCTTGAGCACGTGAGTTAATTTAAATTAGAATTAATTTTATATAATTCTAGAATTATATTCAGCACGAGTCTGTTTTAATGTTTAGTGAAATAGATAGATGTGTTTCCAAAGGAAATGTCTTTTTAGGACATTATGATTTAGTCTTGAAGAAATGATAGATGAGTGAAAATAATGTTTGATAGGTTTTATTAGGCACGCAAAGCCTAAATCCAGATGTGAGAATTTAGTATCAAGTATTTCATCCATCAGACCGGGCAAATTTAGTAAGAGTGTTTTATACATGAAACTGGACAGAGAAGCATCTATTACTTGAATTTAGATAATATTAACTGTTATGAAGATGGCGGCCACGTGGTCATGAAAGGCGGCGAGGTGAATAAAGAAGGCGCCAAGGGGTCTGCGGTAACACTCTTAGTTATCACTTAATGTTACGCAGTTTTATATTGTGTGAATTGAGACGGGGGTGGGAAGCAGATAAAGATAATGTTCCCCAGTAAAGGAAAGAAGAGAGTTTTTCTTGGTAAATGTTACGCCATGTGGCACATTGTGTATTTAGTCCCAGTTTGGCTTAAGTCGAGAATAATTATATTGTATTCTTTATGTAAGAGTAATTTAGTGTATTTCACGTTTAGTGATAATTCTAGTATATATTTAATGAGTTACTGTGAGGTGAGAATAGTCATTTAGAATTCTGGAGAGCGCGAGGCCACTCCTTTGTTGAGACATGTGTTTCTCTGGTTGCTCCCGGCGGAGCATGGAAACACCAATGTGGCTGATGTCTATCACAAGCCGACAAGAAGCATTTATATGCTATGGCAGTGATTTGTTTCGGTAACGATGTGTCTCATGTGATGAGATTCCCAGTCGCACCAGTCGTCACATACGACATGCTTCAGAATGCAGTAACGAATACTGATGTGGATCGGTTACGAGGTAGTAGCTTATTCTCATTACTGAGAGTATTTGTTGTACATATAGTTGAAGAATATTATTTTATGTCCATTTTATGATTATTTAATTATGGTTATGTGAGGAATGGTTGTGAGAGCACGTGGGCTCACTTCAAGGTATATATTTCTCTTTTCCGCTCCTGAGGGAGCATGGGGCCAACAGTGTGGTTTGCCTCCATATTAAGTATTCATATGCTAGGGCAGTAGTGGTTTTGGTAGCAATCTGTGTTACATGGTGAGGTTGCCAGCCCCATGCACAACACCATACTAGTCGCATTGGACGACATGCATGAGTGTGTGTGTGTGTGTGTGATAGCTGAGTGTGTGCTCTTGCAGTAGTGGTTTTTGTAGCAACCTGTGTTACATGGTGAGATTGCCAGCCCCACGCACAACACCTTACTAGTCGCATTGGATGACACACATGAGTGTGTGTGTGTGTGTGTGATAGTTGAGTGTGTCAGGTGGCGGCGTAGGACAGTTTGACAGGTGAGAGCGTGGTGTTTCTCATTCAGTATTATATTATGATTTTAACTATTCTGTGCTTTGTTTGCTTCTTCAGATTAGCATCGGGCACTGTTGGGTGTTTTGTTTTGTTTGGTTTTGTTATGTTCGCTAGTTTATTTGTTTAATGTTTGCTTTGTCACTGAATGGGCTGTAAAAATAAATATAGCCCCTGCCTCTAGAATCAAGAGTTTTATTGTTGTTCGGGTCGGTGCGAGTGTGACAAGAGAGTGATATCACAATCACAACATCATCATCATCATCATCTCGCCCACCCTATCACAACACCAATTTTCAAAAAGGGTGGCAATCGACAGTGTGGAAACCATAGAGGTATATCCCTTCTCAGTGTCCCTGGTAAAATCTACTCTAGAATCCTAGAGCAGAGAATCCGACGCCTAGCTGAGCCACAACTGGATGAGGTCCAGTGCGGATTCCGAGCGAACCGAAGTACTCAAGACCTAATCTTCACACTCAGACAGCTGAGTGAAAAGGCCCTTGAGTATAAGAGTGAGATCCATCTTTGTTTCATAGATCTGGAAAAGGCGTTTGACAGGGTCCCCTGGAGCAAACTTTGGGATTGTTTGGCAAGGAAGAACATTCCAGCACCTCTGATTCATGCTATACAGAGCTTCTACAAGTCTTGCAGAAATTATGTGAGGACAGCAAACCATAAGTCAGAAGAGTTCAGGACCACCACTGGTGTAAGACAAGGTGATATCCTGTCACCTTACCTTTTCATACTCCTCATCTCCTCATGGACAATGTCATTAAGGAGAGAACAAGAAAGTATTCAGTGGGGTACTGGAAGATGAGACAGGTCTGTATTTCGGAGCTGGCATTTGCTGATGATGTTGCCCTGATTGCTAAATCAGAGGCACATCTCCAATTCAACCTGCAAGTCTGGAAGGAAGAGCTGGAGAAGAGAAGGATGGTCATAAGCAGCTCTAAAACAAAATCCATGGTGATATCACGAGAAGAAAGAAGACATCAGATTAAGCTGGGAGAACAGGTCCTGGAGCAGGTAGACCACTTTAAATACCTCGGAGCTATTATTGACCGAAAGGGAGGCATCAAAGAAGAGTTGGCCACTCGAAAAGCAGCAGCTGGGAGACTTTTTCAGGCCATAAATGAGGATTCCTCAGCAAGAGAGAGGTTGGTAAGAAAACGAAGATGGCTGTATACCGCTCCACCTATGTCCCAGTCTTGACATATGGATGCGAGTCATGGGCAATGACTACAACCCACAAAAGCCAGATCCAAACCTCAGAAATGAGATATCTGAGGAAGGTGGTTGAAGTAACAAGAAGAGACATGGTACGCAACCAGACGATACATCAAGGCCTTAAATCCCACCTCCTGCAGACCCAAGTAGAACAGTACCAACTAAGATGGTTTGGCCATGTCTGCAGAATGGGAGAAGACCGGGTACCACGACAAGCATGGGAAACAAAGAGCCAAGGATCCAGACCCCCAGGACGACCCAGAGTCCGCTGGGAGGACAACATTAGACAATCTTTGAAGGACCGAGGACTAGAATGGAACCAGGCCAGGAGGAAGACAGCCGATAGGATAGTTGGCGCTCTCTCTTCCAAACCTCTACACCTCACGGTAGAAGGGGAACGACTAAGTAAGTAAGTTGTTTAAGGTTTTACTTTCTAAGGCAAGGCATGTTACTTTCAACCTAGACTAAAGTCCGATGGTTATATCCGAGTGCAATTCGCCATTAAAAAAAAACTCGGTTAACTGAAGCGCTGTGTTGATGAAATATAAGCTCGGAAAAAGAACTACTGGCTATCATCAGCTTGTATGAAATAGCACTGCTAGCCCGACTAAGGTTGATAGACACAAGGTACTAACAAGGACTAACATTATCCATCTGCTAGCGTGATGAAGCTCTGAAAAGGACTTGTCGTGAAAAGGACTGCCAATTACGCAAAACGCTGCACGTACCTCCTCAGTGTTCGGCAAACTGGTAGAAGAAAAACGATTTCAGTTTTCTTACAACCGTATCCATTTTGGTGAATGGGTCAAATAAAAAATACAAAAGAAATCTACAAAGGTTAGAAAAAGTGAACCTATCGCCAACACAGTTTCGAGCTTGTCAAAAAATAACGCTCGACAAACACTAAGGTCGCTTTAAAACTAAAATTACAAATCCAAAATGGAGGTCTCCAGAAACACTGGCCTTTAACAATTAAATTAATAAACACCATCGAGCAAAAGAAATTATGAACCGTCATGGTCAGCTTTGCAAGCGAGTACTGTACTTGAAGATGACAAAGGCATATAGGCCCTATTACTCGTATCTGTTCATAAATAATGACAGTTTTCAAAACTTACACATGAAATCTTGCAGCCCTGCTCAAAAGTATTGTAGTTGCCAGTGTTGCCACTTTTTGTTTTTGTTTGAGTAAAAAAACACAATGCTATGGAAAATAAATTTTGACTTTGTACTGTCAAGAATAAATTGATGTCGATTTTATAAGTAGCGTAATATGGCTTACAGTAGAAACAGGGGTGAAACAAGGCTGTATTATGTCACCACTACTTTTTGGAATAGCTATTGATTGGGTTATGAGAAACTATACCCACAATGAACAATTGGGTATAAAATGGACAAATGTAAAATTCCTGGGGGACCTGGATTTCGCAGATGATGTAGCATTCTTAAGTTCAACACCAAGACAATCCCAAGAAGCAATAAATAATTTGTGTCATCTCTCGGTTAAAATAGGTCTCCAAACAAATGCCTCTAAAACTAAAGCTATGAACTTTTCTAACGAGACCTTTGATATCATCTTGAACGGGGAAAAACTACAGAAAGTTGAAAGTTTCAATTATTTAGGCAGTAAAATGACTCAGGATGGTGACACAACAAGAGAAATCCATACTAGAATTGCTTTGGCAGCTAGCGCCTTCAATAGATTATCTAACATTTGGAAATTACGATCATTGAATATACATACCAAGCTTCGTCTGTTTAATTCAAATGTTATCTCAGTGTTAACATACGGCTGTGAGAGTTGGAAAATAACAAAATCATTGGAGAACAAGCTGAATACATTCGAGAACAAATGTCTTAGAAAACTCATGAACATCAGTTGGAAAGAATTCAAGACTAATCGACAAATAAGAGAAGACTCTAGGCAGAAAATATGTCTCCGACTATATAAGGAAAAGACGATGGTCATATATCGGTCATGTCCTACGAATGCAAAACAACAGAATACCACTACAGGCGCTCACTTGGGTTCCTGAGGGTAAGAGGAAAAAAGGAAGACCAAAAGAAACACTCAGAAGAACAATAATAAGAGAAGGAAGAACGTTGGGCCTAAATAATGTGCAAGAGCTAAGAGGAGTGGCGTCACAACGAACAACCTGGAGAGCACTGGTTTCTGCCTTATGCGCCGTGTTTGGTGCTTAAAGAATTTATTATTATTATTATTAATATGGCACTTTAGTTTAAAGCAAATTACGTTTAAGAGTAAAATATATACAAATAATTAATAATCCCAGACCCAATGGTATTTTATATTTGAACATGCGCCCTAATATAACCGACTTGGTTGAACGGGACGCGCCTCACCAAAACAAGGCAAAACTTTATTTTTTTTTTAAAGTAAACAAATAACAAGGTTTTAGATCAGTTTTACAAATTAAAGTTTCGAGTTTCGCTCTTCGTCAGCCACAGTTACAACTAAACAACAAGGACAAGAAAGATAGACAGGTTAAAGAAATATACTGTAGATTCTACACAACATATAATGTGTATATAATTATATACATCATATATATATATATATATATATATATATATATATATATATATATATATATATATATTTATATATATATATATATATATATATATATATATTGTGTTTTACTTTATAGTACTGACACTGCTGACAATAGTGTTGTCAGGCCTGTCGGGCTTACTGTTAGTGGCCGACGTATTATTTGGTTACGCGAATGTGATGTGGGCCGTCGATTCGTATAGGGTGATGAAGACACTAATAATACGAGTTTTACTTTATAGTACTGGCACTGCTGACAATATTGTTGTCAGCAATGTCGGGCTTACTGTTAGTGTTTAGTGGCCGACGTATTATTTGGTTACTCGAATGTGATGTGGGCCGTCGATTCGTTTAGGGTGATTGATAGACAATGTTAATACAACAGCAACGACTGGGTCATAAGAATGATCAACTGGTAATCAATGCACACTGGACACATTGTTGGACATCAGTGACGAAACGATTTATTACATGAGACGTGGACGAGTATCATAATTGGTTTTCATGGCAAAGTACATCATCAAATAAGCATTGGCATATATATAACAGTCAACATGGTCGTTGACTGACTTCACTGGCCATTGCCCCATACGAAGGTTAACGGAAGTTGTTCGGCCACGAAGTTGTAGGGTACATGGGTTTATGAAATGAACCATGTTAAAAGCTTGAGCATAGATATATTTCAATGATGATCAAATGGCATCTCCAAGTGTTGGATTGACGCACTTGCAATCGACACCACTGGTCGATTGAAGCTCTACAATAAATGGCACTGAAGGAATCTGTACCTGAGGCTTGATACAGTAATAAACCGAGTTATGGCTGAATCTTCATAGCACATTCTCTTGGCACATCGGGCACAAGGAAAACAATTTCATCTCATAGATGGTTATTAAAATTAACACGGCGGGTTCTCCTGGACTTGGGATAAGACCCGGGCCAAAATCAGGTCTATACACGCCCAAGGATATATAAATCTGCTTCAAGCATCATTGCTGTATGGCAAACAAATCATCATCGCGACAAATCGCGTCATTAAGTTCAAACATCGTGCATATTGGTGCGCAAATAATCAAACATACAATTTAACTTAGATACACTCATAAGTGCGTCTATAAAATACAAGACTCACAGGGATCTCAAACATTTAGCTCCCACGCGAAAAATATACTTAGCAGTTTACATCGACCCCCGATAAAAAAAAGCTTAAACAGTGAGGTCAGTCAAGTTCAATCAATCTAAACAAAGATAACATCATTAATATATGTGAAGTTACGATAAAGAAAATTAATAATAGAGGGATGGGAATGTGGAAGGAGAATAAAAACACTAAATTCAAGCAAAAATTGAAAAGTAAAGAGACATAGATCAACTATGTACGAAATATGGAACAAGAAGGGGTAAATGAAAGGCAGAAAGGAAAGGGCATGAAATGTAGAATGATGATAAAAGGAGATGGTCCTTCAAAAGTGTAGGTAAACTGAAATTACAAAGTAAAGAATCCCATGGCTCAAAGACTGTTCCTCACTACAGCTTCGTGAGAAAAAAATCATAGTGTATAGCACAGATGAAAAAAATTATGCGTGCTTTACTGTTGTGAGTTTAATGAAAAGCCGAAGCCAAGTGATTTTAAAACCTATCCCACTAGCTTCTAATCATCATTATAGAAATTCATTTGTAAGGTAATGAAAGTACAGTGTATACAAAGAACAAAAACAAACAAATACCCAAACACCACACAAAGGTATTTTATCAGGCACTCAGTGAGAAAAAATTGTCTCTGAAGTTTTAACAGAAAACGTCAGAGGTGAATTATAAAATATAATCTGTATTTTTGCAGCGAAAGAATATTTTGCTCACTTGAGTATCATGACCTTAGTTATCATTTTTTCCCCCTAGATCAGGGTACGGTATCTTATGTATGTTATATATATTCTGCATTTCTGTATGGTGCAGAAACATGGACGATGAATAAGCATTTGGAAGAAAGAATTGAGGCTCTTGAAATGTGGATATATAGAAGAATGGGGCGTATCTCATGGAAAGAGATGAAAACAAATAAGGAGGGCCTAGAAAATCTAGGTATGAAAAGAGAACTAATGAGGGAGGTCAAAGTTCGGCAGCTAAAATACTTTGGCCACATAAAAAGGCATAACACCTTGAAGAAGACCATAACAGAAGGGAGAGTTGAAGGCAAACGTGCAAGGGGAAGACAGCGCTATAAGTGGGAAGATAACATCAAGAGATGGACATGAAAGAGTCTATCAGAGTGCACCACCAAGACAAGAGACAGAAGACGTTGGAGATCCATTACAGCCAACCTTCGTTGTGGAGATGGCAACTGATGATGATGATATTCTTAAACTTTTTTAGGATATGGGCCCTTTCATTTTTTGATAAAGTGTTATGGGCCCCTTTGACTGTCCACTGGAACCACCTATAATCCATTCATGGATTCTCGAAGAATCTGTGGACCCTGAGTTAAGAAACCCTGATCAAGATTCTGTATATAACTGTAAGATTTTGTGTTTTTTAAGTTCAACTGGCCGCTCCTCGATAGATAGATCTAATAATTCTTAGAATACAAAAAGACACGAATAGCGAAGGATGTGTTTGGAGACCCTTGTGCTGTGTAATGAATTTCTCTCATTTTTCTTGATACAAGATCAGTTAGCTAGTGGTCATTAGCGGTCTGTTTATTTTGTTTAATCCAATGTTTGTTGTTGGCCCTTTCCCTGATTACAGCTGCTGCTAATTGGAGGCTGTATTTTTTAAACAACTGCTCCGTTTGCTGAAAAATGTATGGAAAACCCAGCTTGTAAGCAAAGAATGGAGAAAGGCGAATGGAGTCTACATCCTGAAGGACCGAAAATTCCAGAGACATCAGTCAGTTCAGGCCAATGTCACTACTTATGTGGAAGGGAAGATATTCTTCTCAGTGATAGCTAAAAGGCTCACCCCATACCTCCTGGACAGGCCTCAATGTTTTCATCTTTTCAGTTTTGTTTTGGAGTTTAACAGAAAACATCATAGCTAAATTAAAACTTATAAAATAGGAGACTGTATCTTTTGCAGGGAAAGAATACTTTAATTTTGTTTTGGTTTTAAGGACCACGTTCATTGGCACAACTCCAATAATGCTGCTACCTCCTGCCTTGGATCACCGACTGAGGATCTCATCACAGTGCATGGACTCTGTATCGCCTGCGAGGATACCAATGTGTGTATACAGGATTCACACATCCTATTAATGTTTTTGTGGTGGGTAGGTTTCCTAATAACTCCGCCTATGCCGGTCCCAAGACCGGATGAAAAAGGAGGAGGGCGGCCTGCATGGAGGCCGTAAGGAGGCAGCCCCTCCACCATGAAAAGGCACAACAGGCCAATCACCTGTTTGCTTTAAAACATGAATACGCAAAATACAAGAGAGAAAACCGGACTGATTCTAAAGGCGACGAACTGGAACGGACTACGGACTACGACTTATAGAACTTGGAACACAAGAAGTATAAATGGGAAAGAAGAGGAGCTGATGGAAGAGATGAGGAAAGCAAAATTAGAAATCCTGGCTATTACCGAAACAAAGAAAAAGGGACAAGGAGTCATGGATCTCGATGGCAACACTCTGCTATACAGCGGTGTACGCACATCTGAAAGAGCTAAAGGGGGCGTGGGTTGCATTGTGGCCAAAAAACCAGAAAGATAGTATCAAGGGATGGAACTTTGTCTCGGAGCGCATTATGGTTGTAAAACTAAAAGAAGGAGAAACCATAGTCAACCTGGTCATAGTGTATGGGCCAAATGAGGATGAGAGAGCAGAGGTCAAGGAAGAATTCTTTGAGCTGCTTCAAAGGACAGTGGATGACTGCCAAGATGAAATTATCATGCTCGGAGATTTCAATGCCAGAGTTGGAAATGACCATGCTAGATGGGGTGGAGTTATCGGAAGATATGGAGAAGATACTCTCAATGACAAATGAAAGCGACTCCTCAGATTCTGCAGTGAGCAGAATCTGATCATTACCAACACAAAGTTCCCCCATAAGCGCATACACTAGGTGTGAACCAACAAAGAATGAGAAGTCAGTGATCGACTATGCCATTGTTAGGAGGAGCTCATTCAAATATGTCCGGGATGCTAGAGTCTGGAGGGGGCCAGAGATTGGAAGTGATCACTACCTGCTTACAATCAAAAGAACAACTGAAAGAGTTGCTCAGCCTAGGAAATGCCCAGCACCACGCAAGAAACCAAGTAAACGAACGGAAGAAATGAGCATTAAGACCTACAAGCTGAAAGAGCCAGAAATTAAGACCAGATATCAGGGGCTTATTGCTACAGCGGTGAGAAACACAGAAGAACAACCTGATGACTTGGAAACCCTGTGGCTTAAATTCAAGGACATCTTAAAGACAGCTGCTGCAGAAGCATGTGGTGAAGTCCGACTTGGGAACAAGAGAAAGAGGACACTTTGGTGGACAGAAGAAGTCAAAGAGAATATAAGAGAGAAGAAAATGGCATGGAAACAATACTTAAGAGCTAAAAAACACAGCAGGACAAATAGAGAAATATAGAGAATATGTGATACTCAGAACAGAAGCAAAGAATAAGGTGCTAGCAGCAAAATATAAATCCTGGGAAGAATTTGGAGAAAAGCTAGAAAAAGATGCTCAAGAAAACCAGAAATTGTTCTAGAAGACCTAAAGAACATGAGGAAGGAAAAAAACAATGCCCTCTCAAATTTATAAAGGACAAGCAAGGCAAATTGCTTACTGCCCCGAAGGAAGTAATGGAAAGATGGAAAGAATATTTCTCAGAACTCCTTGATGGTGAGCAAGGTGAAGCATCAGAAATGATAACCACTAGCACAGAAGAGAAAACCAATGGTGGTGAAGATGACATAAAGATGGAAGAACTGAAGGCAGCACTGGAGAAAATCAAGATGGGCAAAGCAGCAGGGCATGATGGTATAACACCAGAAATGGTTAAGTACATGGGAGCATCAGGCGACCTATTACTCCTAAGGGTCCTACAGGCAGCGTGGTGCAACAAGGCCATACCAAAGGATTGGGAGATTGCCATCATAACACCGATTTTCAAAAAGGGTGACAATCGACAATGTGGAAACCACAGAGGCATATCCCTTCTCAGTGTCCCTGGTAAAATCTACTCTAGAATCCTAGAGCAGAGACTCCGATGCATAGCTGAGCCACAATTGGATGAAGCCCAGTGCGGATTCCGAGCAAACCGAAGTACTCAAGACATAATCTTCACACTCAGACAGCTGAGTGAAAAGGCCCTTGAGTATAAGAGTGAGATCCATCTTTGTTTCATAGATCTGGAAAAGGCGTTTGACAGGGTCCCTGGAGCAAACTTTGGGACTGTTTGGCAAGGAAGAACATTCCAGCACCTCTGATTCATGCTATACAGAGCTTCTACAAGTCTTGCAGAAATTATGTGAGGACAGCAAACTATAAGTCAGAAGAGTTCAGGACCACCACTGGTGTAAGACAAGGCGATATCCTGTCACCTTATCTTTTCATACTCCTCATGGACGATGTCATCAAGGCATGTAAGGAGAGAACAAGAAAGTATTCAGTGGGGTACTGGAAGATGAGACAGGTCTGTATTCAGAGCTAGCATTTGCTGATGATGTTGTCCTGATTGCTAAATCAGAGACACATCTCCAATCCAACCTGCAAGTCTGGAAGGAAGAGCTGGAGAAGAGAGGGATGGTCATAAGCAGCTCTAAAACAAAATCCATGGTGATATCACGAGAAGAAAGAAAACATCAGATTAAGTTGGGAGAATAGGTCCTGGAGCAGGTCGACCACTTTAAATATCTCGGAGCTATTATAGACCGAAAGGGAGGCATCAAAGAAGAGTTGGCCACTCGAAAAGCAGCGGCTGGGAGACTTTTTCAGGCCATAAATCGTGGATTCCTCAGCAAGAAAGAGGTTGGTAAGAAAACGAAGATGGCTGTATACCGCTCCATCTATGTCCCAGTCTTGACATATGGATGCGAGTCATGGGCAATGACTACAACCCACAAAAGCCAGATCCAAACCTCAGAAATGAGGTATCTGAGGAAGGTGGTTGAAGTAACAAGAAGAGACATGGTCCGCAAACAGACGATACGTCAAGGCCTAAAATCCCACCCGCTGCAGACCCAAATAGAACAGTCCCAACTAAGATGGTTTGGCCATGTCTGCAGAATGGGAGAAGATCGGCTACCACGACAAGCATGGGAAACAAAGAGCCAGGGATCCAGACCTCCAGGACGACCCAGAGTCCACTGGGAGGACAACATTAGACAATCTTTGAAGGACCGAGGACTAGAATTGAACCAGGCCAGGAAGAAGACAGCTGATAGAATGGTCTGGCGCTCTCTCTTCCAAACCTCTACACCTCACGGTAGAAGGGGAACGACTAAGTAAGTAAGGTTTCCTAATTTGTATATTTTGCCAGGGCATTTTATACATATGGCCTACTCTTTATGATTTCCATAACTGCAGAGGAATTTTTAACATGCGCAACTTGCACACGGGACCTCCTATTTGTTCACCCTTATCTGAGAAGGCTAGACATCATATCTTGTTACTCTAGGAGATTAGGGAGGAGTAATGACTTTATATCTCGTTACCTAGGACATTAGAGGGGAGTATGAAATCATATCTCGTTACCTAGGAGATTAGGGAGGAGTATGACATCATATCTCACTACCCCAAGCACTCACTAAACGTACAGGAACATTGGCTCCTAAATACCATCGCAATAAGGAAGCTGAAATTTTTCGGTCATATAAAAAGACCATAATAGCCTGGAAAAAAACAGTGATGGAAGGCATGGTCCCTGGAAAAAGGGGAAGGGGTCGACCTAGACGACGGTGGACCCAGGACATCACAGAGAGTCTGAACTTGTCTTTGGCTGATGCAGGTCGATTTGCCCAGAATCGTGATGCGTTCAGAGCAGCTGTAATGGAGACAACGTTCTGGAAAGAATACGTCACATGATGATGAGGAGATTAGGGAGGGTATGACATCATATCTCGCTACCTAGGACATTAGGGAGGAGTATGGACATCATATCTCATTACCTAGGAGATTAGGGAGGAGTATGACATCATATCTCGTTTACCTAGGAGATTAGGGAGGAGTATGACATCATATCTCGCTACCTAGTGACATTAGGGGAGGCAGTATGACATTCATTACCTAGGAGATTAGGGGAGCAGTATGACATCATATCTCATTACTAGGAGATAGGGAGGAGTATGACATCATATCTAGCTACCTAGGACATTAGGGAGGAGTATGACATCATATCTCGTTACCAGGAGGTAAGGGAGGAGTATGACATCATATCTCATTACCTAGGAGATTAGGGAGGAGTATGACATCATATATCGTTATAGGAGATTAGGGAGGAGTATTACATCATATCTCGTTACTAGGAGATTAGGGAGGAGTATGACATCATATATCGTTACCTAGGAGATTAGAGAGGAGTATGACATCATATCTCGGTACCTAAGAGATTAGGGAGGAGTATGACATCATATATCGTTACCTATGAGATTAGAGAGGAGTATGACATCATATATCATTACCTAGGAGATTAGGGAGGGAGTATGACATCATTAAGAACCACTGGTTCTGAAACAAAATGTCAATAAATTGTATTCCCTGAATAAACTGGGAGCAAACCTGGTACCTTTAGAATTTGAGGTGGATGCCATACCTCTTAGCCACTCCAACCCCAAACTTTTGTACTTTCATGAGCAGTCATGACAAATGTTTCTAGAAGCTGTACATGGCTGCATACATGTAAAACTGGCTTCCTCCAAGTTGTCACTTTCTTTTCATGTCTTTAAAATGTGTTCATATTTTTATGCAGCTTGTAAACAAAGCTGTTAGGCTAAACGGTTTTGCGATGTCATGGAAATACTCAAAACTGAGCTTGTTCTACTTTAAGATACCGGTTACATTAAGTTTTTTAAAATGCATATTGCATTTTGTTGCAGTTCTTCTGTACCAAGTAAACCCATTTTAAAAAAGTGGGAAAGAAACTATGATGTGCGCCTTTTCCCTCGTCAGGAGGATTTCAAATCATGCTACATTTCTATGACATTAAGATAAAAGCAGAAATTTGCATACAGTTTCCATTCTACTTTGATTTCTTAGTAACATGTATGAATAAAATAAATGGCTATTTATCAGTGTGTAAAACAGCTGGTGTTTTCTTTTGTTTTTATTTAATATTAATGATGACAAATATCCCCCCTATGATGGGCTATAATTAGGACATGTAGCGTCTTCATGTCCAATTAATAATTCCACCAGCCAAAATGTAAAAGAGACATCTATCAGGTGCATGTGTTTATTGGAGGCCTGTGCTCCTTGTCAAATTGCCCAAGAAGGGAGATCTTGCAAACTGCAATAATTGGAGAGGAATCACTCTTCTCTCAGTTCCCAGCAAAATACTAGACAGGATAATTATACAGAGAATTTCAAAAGCAGTAGACCACAAACTGAGGAAAAGAACAAGCAGGATTTAGAAAGAACAGAAGATTTGTAGATCATATATTTACCCTCTGGAACAACATAGAGCAGTGCTCAGAATGGCAGAGACAGCTGTACATTAATTTCGTTGATTTTGAAAAGGCTTTTGACAGTATACATAGGAACAGTCTATTGAAAATACTGAGGGCTTATGGAATTCCAAGCTGCATAGTGTCAATCATAAAAAGCCTCTATGCCAACTTTACGTGCAGCGTTGGGCAGAGCAGCCTAACCTTCGAGGTGAAGACAGGAGTACGACAGGGATGCCCCTTATCAACCACTCTTTTTTTAACAGTCATAGACTGGGTGATGTGCCAGACAACAACGGGCAGTCCAAGAGTAATAAGATGGACTGCATATTCTACATTGGAAGATCTGGAATATGCAGATGACATTGCACTACTAGCACATTCACATCAACACATCCAGGAAAAAACAATTTGACCTAACCAGCAGGTGGGCTTGAACATCAATCTAAAGAAGTCAGAGGTCATGACGCTCAATGTGAGCAACCCTGAGCCCATATCAGTAAGGAATCAGCAACTGGAACAGACAGACACCTTCACATACCTAGGAAGCATAGTAACACCAGACGGCGGGGCAGGCAAAGACATTAAACAACAGAATGAACAAAGCAAGAAACATCTGGAAGTCCTCTCAGTAAAGCACAAGCACAAAATTAAGATTATATCAGAGCTGTGTGCTTTTCTGTGCTTCTCTGTGGTGTGGAATGCTGGAGAGTTACAGGCAGGAAATGTCGAAATTGTTCTCTTTTCACACAACATGCCTAAGAAAAATTCCCCTAATCTTTTGGTCGAATATCATCACTGTGGTGGGTTTAGATGTTTAAAAGGTTAAGTATTAATTGTCTACAGATGTGAGGTCAGCTATGCAAGCCCCTAAGTCTAAATGTTGAAGAAGATGGTCTCAGGGAACCTGTCTGCTACCACCCTACGACCTCATTCTGCTATATATTTTGATCCTAATTATATGTTATGGTGTCTGGTTGTTATCTGGCTAGGTGTCTTGGGTAATTTGCCATGTAATGTTAATAAAAATGACAACACCTACACCTATAACTCAATGAAAAAAAGTAAATTAAACAAAGTCACTGGATAACTTTAGAATGATAATCTTTTTTACAATTATTTTGCCTGTATCTCAATTGCTATTTCTGGGGGGGGGGGGGATACAGGACTGTTAACACTAAAAAAATAAAAAAAGTTATCTACAGCAAAGTAATTTCAAACAACACTGTGTCTGTTAATATCACTCTAAATTGTTAATGTCTGGAAATGTTCTGATGAAACAATAACTCATATGAAGGGACATGCTTCTGAAGAATGACTGGTATCATCATGTCAAGAATACTGATTGATATAAAAAATGATGGAGAGTCTGAACTAACACACGCCCGTGGGACAATTTGGGGCTTATCTTATTTTCTGGAGCATGGTGATGTCCTTCTCACAACCACCTTCTTCACACGACTGCAACGTCTGAACAATGCTTCATAACTCGTTGAATTTAAGGTAAACAGGAAATTTTGATTCGAACTTGCAGCTTCAGTAGTACGTATATGTTGGTATATGGCTCACTGATTGTTTTCAATATGGAACCCTGAAATCAGAGGATTAAGGCCTCCTCAGTACATCATACACCTATCTCCATCTCTTCTTCATAACCCTCCACTCCCAAAGGAGCATAGGCCTTCAACAAACACATGCCAAGTCCTCCTGTCCCGTGCCATCATCTCAAGTTCTTTCCATGTTCTCCTCATCATTTTCACCTCTGTTTCCAACTCTCTTCTCCATGTACTTCTTGGTCTTCCTCTGCCTCTCTTGCCCTGGGGGTTCCAGAAAAAGTACTGTCTTGTAATGCTATCAACAGGTTTCCTCAGTGTGTGTCCTATCCATCGCCATCGTCTTCTTCTCATCTCTTGTTCCACTGGCACTTGTCTAGTTCTTGTCATCAATTCCACGTTGGTAACCTTGTCATACCATTTTAATCCCTCTATTCTACGCAAGCACCCATTTATGAAAGTCTGTAGCTTTTTGGTTGTTGTCTTTGTTGTTCTCCATGTCTCCGAGCCATACAATAGGACTTCAATTTGAGTTATCTTCTAAAACATTAAAAATTATTCACACAGTTTACATCTCCTAAATCTAGTGTTTTCTATCTGATTGGGTGCAACAATTCAAAATCATCAGGTAATCAGTTTCAAGATCAGTCGAAATTGCTAAATGAATATAGTGTCCTATGTTGGGGTGCCCTATAGGTAAAAAGTTTGATACATTCTTGTCATAGTTAGTTAATTTAAATAAAGTCATGTGCAAAACACGGGTGAACTTGCTGAAGACGGCCAGTGGTTTTGCTGGTCTGTACATCAATAATAATTATACATCAATTTCCCCTTTTATGTATTTTTATTTCTCCCAAAAGTCTAAGTAAGCTCGGTCTGGCTTTAATACAAGGTGATAATCTTTTCTAATACATTTGTGGCATGACACAAAGTTATGAATGTTGGCCGCCTTTCTCCATTATGCCTCTACCATCGAAATTATCAACATACACATTGACTAAATGCTCTGTTTCTTGCACCCCAGATTGACATGGACTGTTTTTTTTGTGATGTAGCTCGTCCAGTCACAATGTTCTTTAAATGGGTCAGGTTACCGACGGTGTTGGGGCCCCTGACAAGGTGTTACTGTTAAGTGGGTATATTCTGATGCAATGGGTGGAGTGTGCAAAAACCAAAATGACAAACGCGAAGGGATGACAGTTCGACAGATTCATAGGACACTCACTCCAATCAGCAGGTGGAAGTCAAGGATGGCTGGACTACTGTGGTCGATTTATACTGTTTAATAGGACGACGCACACTTAGACAGTACGTGTTTTATCGTTACAGCAAACATAGGGTCGACATAAATAGCATATGTTGATCATATGGTCTACCATCTTAAGTTAGCATTATGTTGAATAACATCACATGGAAACAATCTGTAGACATAGCACTTAGATTTCCACTGTTTATCAAGATAATCATCGGGCTCTTACTGACCAAGGTGTCAGTGTCAGTTGATAATACTGTCTCAATTGTATGACTCTAAACAGAACCTCTTTTCTAGCGAAGATTCCTTTTACGGTAAAGTTCAGCAAATCTTATTGAAGATAATGTAAACACCGCACCAGGTCATAGTATTGGGTTTATCTTTATAACTGTGATCTCCTACAATCATCACCTGATAATAAGGGGCATCCCGTTCTCTGATTGATGATCGACAAAACAAGTTAGAATCCAAAAATGGTTTGGGTTCCTTCCTGAGCATCGCTCACTATACAGATGTATAGCAAATCTTCAATAGAAGCTTTGTTCATAAACAAACAAATGTTTCTACAAGGAGTCATGCAACATATTCTTTTATCTTAACTGCTGCATACAATGTTACGTGCTGCTAGGTAATATGTCATCCCGGTACATATGGATATCTATATCTCATATGTAGCTGTCTGCCAGTTAAGACCGTAGGATGAAAAATGTCAGTTGTAAAAATGTTCTTTTACCTGGGGCATGAGGGGAAAAACACTAGCAGAACACATACGCCCCTCTCTCTGGGCATTTATAGAATAAACAAGGAGACTAGTAGACTTATATGAACATATCAGAAATTATCTTCCTTCCCCATGACAAATATAGTCAGACCCACAGACCTGGGGACTCCTCTTCAAACATGGCTTTCGCCGGGCATTCCATCATCCCGGACGGAAGACACTCTTCTCTCTCTGCTATGCGGCAGAACTCCCTGACCCCAAAGTACAGTACAAGGAAAAATCTGTTCACTAAGGACATTACCAAGATATTACCAATATAAGACTGAATCGTGCTGAAATAGACACAGAAGTAAACATAGACTCGGACTATAAACATGTCCTGCTATAAACCTAAGCAAGAACAATCTGTTTTCTGGCAACAAGGCACAGACTAACGAAAATTCCAGATTCATACGCCAATTCGATCTCAGGGGAGAAACCCACATAACAAATAATATCAATCAATTGTGGGTGATATAATCTTTGACAGGGAAAAAGCGTTCCTGATTCTAAAAACCAAATACCTTTCCTCCGACAGCTCAATATTATCATAAATATATATTACATTGTCACCAGTAATCTGTTGGTAACAGACTACACCGCAACACCCCCGGGAAAAAAAAAATGAAATTTTTTTTTCCATCTGAGGGAGCAACATACAATAGGGCTCACACAGCGACGAATAATGCGAGGATGATAATAAGAGCAATTTATAATTTCAATTAAGGTAAAGTCGAAGCATAGATTCGACTTGTGAGAGAATACATCGCAACAATCTCAGAGAAAGCATTTCTCTTAAGCATAAATGTTTCCAGGGCGGTGTCACCAGCGTAGCGTATACTACAATGCTGACAATAACACAATGCATATAACAATTTCATATTTAAGCATTATAAGTTACATGATTGCCAAAGAAGAAAAATAAAATCATCAAAGAGTAGCGGTAAATATTTATATCATGAAAAGTAGTGATAGTTTAAGTGATTTTGATTTCCAATCACTATATTACACATTACAATGTGTATTTATCTTGATATAGAAAAGAACAAAAAAACACTGTTGTATGGAGTTGGAAGTGTTAAGTGTTACAGAGTCCAAGACCACATCAGTTAGGTGGAATATTGTGGCGGGCATCTAGGACAAAATGTCTTGCCATCAATTATCTGATTAACGGATAGCTTTGTTTACCGAAAAATGAAAAGGTTTTGAAAAGAGCAAAATGCATATCGTAGTAGACTTCGAGCTCTCAAAATTCCTTACTCTGTATAGCCGTAAGAGCATTCTGATTGGTATCTACTATGAAATGTGCGCCTTGAAGAAATTCTTTGTAGTTTAGAGTATTGAACAAGAAAAACCAAAGCCACTAGCTCATCGGTCTTAAAACCGAATAATTCCCTTTCTGCAGCATTAAGTTTTCTGGAGATATACATTTACAGGATGCAGAGTTCCAGAGTACTCTTGCATTAGTGCCGCTCCAATCCCAGTGGATGAAGCGTCACTACGAAGAAACAAATGTACTTATTCTGTAGTCGTAGGTCTTAATTAATTTCTTAACTAAAATAGGTGGTGGTTGAAAACACCTTTTTGGTGGTGAAAACTCATTTTCATCTTATCCAAAGAAAATTGGCATTCCTGGTGACCAGTGGACCATATTAGGCGGAATGTTACGTACATTTTATTACTACGGGGGGAGTCTTCGGTTCTGCCAAATGTACGCACCAGTTTTTATATAGTTTGATTATTTGTGCGTTCGATTGAATTCACGCACTGACGTGCACAATGCTGTGTGAGTTGTTTGCTTTGGACGCACGTGTAACCTAGTTGAGGTAGATTGTGAGTCATGATAGGGGCAGCTCGGACGACATTTATGTCCCGCAGTCGCGAGTGTTATTCTTTGATTCCCTGGGCAAAATTTGAAAGAAGCCATCAGTTGTATTCGTATCTCCCCAATGGTATTCATGGCGAAAGCCAATCGCCATAGTGAAGAATGAATGTAAGTGTCGCCCAATTTCTTAATGGCAAGTCTTAATTATGTAAATTAAAAGTATCAGGCCCGCTCCTCTATTAATGGTCTAGCGGAATTCATCGGAGATGACATTCTAGAATTGGACACACGGAGTCGATAGCCTTTGGAATCTTTTCGTAGAGGGAGATGGGAATCATATGTGGTAATCAAGTTAATGAAATATAATATATATGGCTTCAACATGTTTAATATGCCGTTTTTTACATATGCCTCAAAGTCGTGGTATGGTATGGATCCCCGAGAGGTTAGCCAAGATGAAATCACTAACCTGGTTGTATTGTTATTATATCTGCCTTTGTTTGATTGGATTGGATATGCTATCTAAAGAATTTTATGAAGAAAGTCTGGGGATGCTTACAAATTTGATATAAATTATTGCTCAGTGAGAATGAATCCCGTTTGCCTTAATAAACGTCCTTGGGAGAAGGTCAACTGGACGTTAATACCATGTCTGTTATTATGGTAAATGGAAGTGATCCTTAGTCACTGGAATATAAGAGAACTTCAACTGTTAGATAGAATCTACACCAACAAACTATTAACAGTGGATTATTAACATTTTGACTGTATGATCTTCCCATCTGTAACTATGATTGTCCTTGTTCACTTCGTTGTGTGTCACGTCAATAAAATATATGTACTGTAATCACCGACTTGTGTGCTGCCAATACTTGCCCAGTTCACCCAATTCAACGACTTGTTGGAATTTTCGTTTGAAGAACATTGTTGACATTCATCCGTTTAAACATATCGCGTTTCAATTTCCTCTTCACTGAAACTCATCGATTTTTAAAATGGAGTTCAACAATAAATGGTGTTGGTGAGTTGCTTCCAGTGTGGTCTGGAAATATATCTAAATTCAAGGAACGTACCCATTCCAAATTATCGTTTGAAAAGAAGAATTTTTACTTTCAAGGCGACATTCATCTCAATTGGGATCCTAGCGTGATATGAAATCTCTCAGATTCAACTTACGTTTACCAAGGTCAAGGTCTTCAATCAACCTCCACCGTCAAGTTTCCACAGTGATGATTACTTGGAGATCATCTCTTCATCATTATTACGTGCGAGCTGTATTCTAGAGAATGCAGAACGAAAGTATTTTATCTGTAGACGTACTTCCACGGAGACGAGGCCAGCGCATTGCATTTTTACCTGCACGCGAGATGAGGTATAACGTGTTTCCGTTGTACACTTTATTACGCTCTTAGTTGTGCCTTCCGTGATTTGATGTCCAATATTCATATTTTTTTCGTGTTAAGTGTTATTGTTATGTTGTTAGTATTCTTCGTGGGAGGGTAGGGAGGTGATCTGACGAACGGAGATCCATCCTCGAAGCCCCAATTCGGGTCTCTTTCGTCAGACGTTCTGTAGGGCTCGTCTTGTAAGTTTCAAATTGAGCGATAGTTCCGAGTACAAGGCTTATAGTAGAAGAGGTAAGTCTCTTGCCGAAGTTCGATCGCTAGTTGCTTCTTATAATATTATCTATTTCAGCTGTTTCGTCACGTTTTTTAATCGTTGTTTTGTGGTATAGCTATTTTTTTATTCATATTTAATTTGTTTTATGATGAATTTTGTTCTTGTATTTTTGCGTCCATCTCACCTTTCTGTCGTTTTTTAGTTTTTTACAAAATACCTATATTGTTTTTACACTTGTGTTGTCAATTGTACTTGTTAATTATCTGATCGTAGTTATCGTCGTATATTTTTCCGATATTCTATTTTAGTTATACATTTTTAATTAATTTTTTTGATTTTCTACGATTGTGTTCTACCGTCAGTTTATCATGTCTTGTCGGTTTTATGTTTTTATTTCTTTTCGTTGTATCATTTCATGACATTTGATTACATTAAATTTATTGATTTTTAATACACATATTTACTCATAATTATATGATAACATTATACCGTTCTAAGGACAGGATAATAGAAGGGACACGGATTGTTGTAGTAACACATTTTTATGTAGTATTATTACATAATAAAATTGAATAATGGCTACCTTAGACACTAATTTCATTAAGCAAGCAAAAAGCTTTCAGATGGCTCCTGAGGAAGCAAAAGCATTTGCACTTGCCAGAATATATGAAAAGCTCAAGAAATAGAAGTGATCAGAGAAGGTTAGAATTATTTAGAAACTTTACGTTTGGAAAAATTTGAAATTTGAGGCAGATCAAAAAAGGATTGAGGCGGAGGAGGAATGAGAAAAAAAAAAAATGAGATTATAAACTGCTGAGGAGGATAGGATGAAAAGAAGAGGAAATTTATAGTAGCTGAGGACAAGGAAGAAAAAAAACAATGAGATTAGCGCTGAATTGTGACAAGAGAGAGAGAAAACTACGATTTCAGCGTTGCAGTCCGAACAGAAAAAATTTCGAGGCTGAAGAGCAATTTAAAAGAGATACGGCAGAAGAAAAAGAAAGACTTACTTAATATTGAAATGGGGAAATAAACAAAAAGAAATGGAATGTTAAACTCTAAACAGAAATGGAAGTTAAACAAAAGAAATGGAAGTTTATAAACAAAAAGAAATGGAAGAAAAAGATTTAATAGCTGATGAAAAAGAATGGAAGTTAAACAAAAAGAAATGCAAGAAAGAAGATTAATAGCTGAACAAAACACAAAACGACTTCAGCTTGAGATGGAATGAGAATGAAAGAAAAACGACTTAGCATGAACTGAAATTAGCAGAGAGTCAGAATATGGAGAGATACTTAGGTTAACTCAGGAAGCTAATTCTCAGAGAACATTTTGAAGGAGCCAAAACTTCATCCAGACATGATAATTTTAAGGAAATTCACCATTAAATTACCAAAATTTTAATCCCCGCTTGATGACGTGATATTCTTCCTAGATAGGTTTGAGGCCACTTGTGTGTCTTATAACGTGGATAAAGCTCTATACTGTACATATTTATCCAGATTACTTCCAGGGGACGCATTAGCAGTTTATCATCCCACAACCAGCATTGGTGAGAAAAAAATGACTATATAATGCTCTAGAGCGGCACTTCTGCAAAAATTCCAAATGGACAGCCAGAAGACCAATATCGTTTAAAATTTTCCATACATTACTACCCCAATCTAGCAGAAATTTCATTCGATGATTTTCTGTCACACAATATTTACGACTAACACTAGAAAGATGGATTATCGAAATTATCCAAAATTGAAAAGTCGTATGAAGGTCTCTTTACGATTTATGATGCGCGATAAGGTACTTTCGTCATGTAAATCCTACAATTTCTCGCATTTTTCTACACGAACGGAAACCTATTTATCTATGAAAGACCTGGAACAGCATGCTAAAAATTTTTGGCACTGCTCAACCCATAAACATGGATCTAAGTATATGCACAGATTAAGAATGAATTGCCTGTTGCTTTTGCAGCACAACAAACACAATTTTTCACGCAATCGTTACTTTTTAGTGCTGACAGATCTATGTCAATAAGGGAAAAATTAATGACAATTTTAAACAATGGTAATTTTTACAAAGGGAAAAAGCAATTTCAACCAATCTGCTCTATTTAATGTTTCTTGGAACCCAGGCTCATGCTCAGATCGCGAGATTTTTGGTAACAATAATTTTAAAAATAATCAAGAGGACATTATATAAATCATAAACAAAACTGGAGATCAAGATCTCAGGGTCCGCAAAAAATGACAAATGAAAGACAATTTTTTGGAAATATAAACCATTTTTAACCAACATCATAACCGATAATTATTACAAAATTATCGGACTATCCAAATTTTTAACTCTAGCAGAAACTACAAAATTATGGCAATTTTAATGACAAAAATCAAAATCGATCGCGTCGACGAGATAGATCGTTGAGTAATACGAATAGACATTCTAATGTCGCTTTTAGTGATACACAGGCTAACATTGAACAGGGTAAAGGAGCTGAAACTCATAATGCTATGTGTTGTTCTCTTGATTGTACCCAAGTCAAAGATTGTTCAGAATGCTCTACTCTTTTCCAGCCCAGGGCGATCACGACGCTGCGTTGCGGACATACCTTGCCTAGTCTACCTGCAGTCTGTACGGCCACTGCTGCTTCAGTACACCAGGGACAGGGCTCTCTTAAGTTTAACAAGGGATTTGTCAACAATATTTCATGCTCTCTCCTATTTGCACTCTGGTTGCACGTTACAGTCGGCGTCCGGACTTCGCTGATCAACCCAAGTTGTTGCCACACGGCCGGGTTGTCAAATGTGTAACGTTTTGGTGGCACAATTGAAAACATTTGCCACTGCTATTATTGATCTTAATACTCCATTTTTTTTCAGGAAAGATTCAAGCTTGTCTCCTTCCGAATCCAATTTGTGATTTAATACTTGGTCGCATACATGGTATTAAAGAGTGTACACCACAGCAAATTGCTGAATGGGAAGAGCGACATATTCAAACTGCAAATGCAGTAGTTATTAGAGCGCAAGCTACTAATATGTAGCATGATACACCTATGGAACCTACAGTTCATACACCACTTGTGATGATTGTATGCGTCCTATTTCTACGGGATAGTTGTTTGCAACATTGCAAAAGAATGATGATTCATTAAAAAAAAAAATTTTTCAGTATATGTGAACAAAAATAATACCAGCAACAATAACAAATTGCAAATACCAAATCTAGACATGAATTTATACTTAAAAAAATGGGATTTTTGTGTTAGAGTATTATACAGAGGGGGGGAGGGGAAAAGGATTCATCTCTATGTTCTCAGATTATAGTCCCATCCATGTATGAGATCTCGTAGTATTACGACATGCGCATGACTCGCAATGTCCGGGCCGCATATGGGTTTTTCGTGTTACCACATCAGAGTGCTTTCGGCATTTTCTACTGGCCCAGGCGGTCATAAGGACATCACTCTCTAATGTCGGTCTTTTGTTTGATATTGATGTCAAGAAGAGTTAAGGTACGGGGTCCCAATTTCCATGCGGCCTCTATTCTAGAGCTTGCGCGTACATCACGGATTTCAGACATATTTGAATTAAAATGACTATTATAGAAATTATTGGTCCCTATTGCAACCATCTGCTTAGAGGGCATAGCGCATTCTTCTAACGAGCATTGATAATGGTGCATTCGTTGGCCTTGAAGCCCACCCCTCTCCAAGAAACATTTCATTTCCACTGTGTAGCAGAGGCAATGATGTTTATCTTTCTCACGCATTGGTTTTCCACGGAATTCTTGTCGGATCATGGGGGTTTCAGTTCATTTTCTGAAACCCTGGTCTCATGTTTTGATAGACCATTCGGTATTGACAGATTACTCTTTTATTATAAGTTCTATTTTATCATCGCTGTCAAATGGGTTAATTGAAGCGTCTATAATACAGGCACACTCAAGCAGGTTGTTGGGGGGTAGATGTGACCCCTCAACGACCTATACCCAAGACTCGGAGGATGGGTTCCTAAACGCTTGTACTCTTTGCGTTATCGCGATAAGATTTACAGACAATATCAAGCATCGAGGGCGTGGGGGTTTTTCTCAATGTGCAATCTTGTTTTCGGCCATGACAACCACGCGGTTCCGATGTCGTTAATCCCACGACATATTGCGGTTTTGACGAGGATTATTGACGAAGAGGAAAACTCAAATACCTCTTCTGAGACTGTGATCTCTCTGAGAAAAGAGGAATAATCGTTGCTAGTAGATTAGCTACATGCATCATCCGACACAAGCCTAAAGAAGAACAAAGCTCGTCTTATTTGCAAACAAGTATAGAAGCGTTTTAGCTCATGCTCATTACCTCGGGGATTGAAGCTTTTTGTATTACTTCACTGGCGCATAATATATTCGTCTTTTTTTTAATAACCTGGAGAGGTCCTTTCAGTGATGGCATATCAAGGGAATTATACCCGATGTTCGGAACTACATCGTCTGCTGTTTATTGGTTTATAAATACTAAAACCTTCCCATTAATATGTTGAAGGAATTATTTACTCACTTACTGGATTATCTACAATCCAGTGTTTCCAAGCATATGGGACGTTTCCTACATACCTCCTATTTCAACACCTATTCTAGTTTTTGTCTAGTCATACAAGAAGGTGGAATCTTCTTTCGTTGTTTTTTATCAACTACCCAAGTACCAGTTGTTCCACTCCATTCCACTGTGAATATGGACTGATGTTAGCTATTCATCATTACTCTTTACTGATGATCAAACTGTCAGCAAGTATCTATATTTATCTTACACACGTTATGACGGATCGTCCTCATATGGACATCCCTGGTCATAACGTCAGTCCATACCATAACATGGGACTATTATTTTATCTGACTGACGATACTCCGATTCCGTAGGTTGACCCATATCCTATTCCCTTTTACACTTTCGTGATTAGGTTGGATAGGGAAATTGGATGTGATGCTTTCACTACATTATAATTGAAACTAGCTTCCATCAATCCAATATTATTTTCTTATATGGTTAATCATTAGGACAGGAAGTACAACAAGATATACGTCTTTTGCGGTAGCGAGATTACAGGGAAATTAAACAAAGTTACAAAATTCGATTGCGGGCAACCTGACACTCTCTTTTAGAACGCTCTTAAGTTAGAGAAAATTATCTCAATGCAACATTTTCTCTTCTTCGAAATTTGACTTTTTTCAAAAGGGTTATTGGCAGTGCCATTAACCTAAAGCAAAGCATTCACGCTTTTCGACGCCACGGGAGTCTTTTTCAATGGAATCTTATGCCATCGGGTCTAATGAAGGCGCCAGCTACCTTTGTACGCTGATGCGCGCATATTGTCTCATGTCCCGATGTCGATTACTTATATAGTGACATTGTCTTGTTCAGTGACTCTTGGGATGAACCTTTTCAGGGTTTTAAAATCTTTACTATCTACCTTCCGGGATTATACTTTACCA